>JAVDPK010002312.1:471850-482224 GCA_034780415.1 Cichlasoma orientale
AAACAGTTACATTTCCACGACGATTTGGCGTCCGTGTTGACAGTTGTGAGTAGTCAGCTGTTTGTCAGCTGTCTGTCAGCTGATAGGGTGTATCATCACTGAGTTGTTGCTGAGTAGCATACTGTACTACTCATTTTAGCCTATGGAACAAAGTTTATTTCTCAACGGCAGTGCCAGCTCAGGCAAAAAGGGAATGTGCATTTCAGGATAACATAAGAAGGAAAATACTTTGGATGTTTTTAATATGAATTGAAAGTCATTCACCTTGAATTCTTTGAAAAGATCTGGATGCCGCTCTTTTAGTTGCTACACTACATTGAAAGTATATTCTCCCTTGGTGCCAAAAAAAAAGAGAGAAAAAAAACTTTAACATTGGCTGTATATTGTTTTAGGTCATAGGTCACATAGGTCTAGCTGCATACTAGAGTAGCAGTTTTCAGTTTGGTCTATCCAGCAACTGCAGGGTTAGACAGCCATGTGCCATGGATGACTGGGAGGCTTTCTCAACTCTTAAACCTGAGAGAGAGGAACATGTCAATAAAATGACCTGCTACAGATTGTTGGCTGTTCATGACATGATTGGCTGTCCCTGTGTGGCTGATAATGTTCTGCGTACTGTTAGTGAACACTTGCTGCACAAAACTGGCCTGGCATTTTTTTTTTTTTTTTTTTTTTTTGTAAATTGCTTTAAATTGATTTGTAGGAAAACATTTCTAAAAAACTTTTAAAAAATACGCCACACATTATCGATCTCCCTTTATACCGTTTGCACTCTTCACACTAGCCGTGTAGTGAATTACGTTTCTCTACAGAAAACAACAATCTACTCTCATTAGGGCCTGAAAATATAAACCATATTGTGTATCAAATATAAATGAGTACTTCATTAATATGCCATTTATCATCAATTTCTTAGCAATTTCTCAGATTTATTTTGTGAGAAATTAAGAGGTTCACTAGTAACACTAAACACACACAAAAACCAGTGTAAAAGAAAAACGTGTGTGTGCATTTGACACGCACATTTATTTGCGTGTGCGTGAATGCGTACCACCTGCTGAAAACTGTCATTTCTGGTTTAACATGTTGCCTCAAAGCAAAAAAAAGAAAGAAACAAAATGTAAAGAAACAAATGCACGCTGACATACAATGTAGAACAAGACTACTGGCGATGGCTTGTCTATACAGTATGTAACCTACTTAGAAATGACCTACATACCACTATGATACCCGACGATATTGTGTTATTAGAGTAGCAAAAGAAATGTGCTCAGAGGCACATGAAAAATATCTCAGTAATTGAGTTTCAGTTGCAGGTGCTTCTTTTAGGAATTAAATTAGAGGTGGAGGTGAGAAAGTGATAAAAACTGAAAAGGGGGAACTAGAAGAAAAGAGGCGTGAGCACCTGAACAAGACAGACAGAACTTGTGATTGTAGAGCGAGAGAGTTCATATTTCAGGTTTCAAGGTGCTTTTTTTTTTTTTTTTTTTTTCTTTTCAGGAGTCAGTCTCTGTTGAAAAGCTGCAGACATAAGGCAGCTCAGACATTAATTCTATTGTGTTCATGGCTTTCAACTGTCTGGCAATGTAATTACGCTTAGATAACTGTGAGAAAGACGTCAAGGGAGGGATAAGACTCGAGGACGGAGAGCAGGAGAGGGAGGATAAAGGCAGAGAGGAAAGTCACGCACGTCAGATGCGTGAACCTTCTGCAGCACCTGACTCGGGGAACTGCAGCCATCAATATGTTTAACATCAGGTGATTAATCAATGTAAAGGATTTAGTTCAGTCTAAAATGTTATGTCAGCTTTACTGTAGGCAGTTAAAGGCAAGTTTTTATGTGATACGACAGTCAAGCGACCTCCTTCTTCTCCTTCAAGTTTTGCCACAGCGGATTATCTGCCTCCATCTCGCCCTAGCATCCTCTTATGTCACACCAACTCTCTGCATGTCTTCCTTCACTACATCCATGAATCTTCCTCTTTTTCTCTTCCTCAGCAGCTCCATATTCAGCCTCTTTTGTCCAATGTAGCCACTGTCCCTCCTCTACACATGTCCAAACCACCCCGCCCTTACTTCTCTAACTATGTCTCCAAGGACAGTCAAGGGCTCTGAGTACAGTCAATGTATATTCACTGCTGCCATCATCTTGACAAAATGTCCCTTAAACCGTTTAAAATTATTAGGAAATACACTGTAGGTGGATAAGAAGACTGATGCCAGTTTATTATTTGTCCAAGATGAGGCTTCAGCCAGATTAACTTAGCACAAAGACTTTCAACACAAGCAAAAGCTAGCATTGCTCATATTCCTTTTTACTCATTCAATAGACAAAATATCCTTAATCATTTTCATGTAAAATTAAAAACAATTACTTTTAATTATATTGCAGAATTTTAATACACTCAACAATTGATTACTTGGAAATAAACTGAATTCATGTTTTTAGTTTAGTTTTACATGGGGACGAGTAGTTTACATGAACACGCAGCACGCTGCAGCATTCACAGTCCGTTCCTAGTTATTAATAATTTATACCCAAATTTGAGCCGGCACACAGGACTTCTCTGAGAAGTCAGAAATTAATCAAGCATAACATTCAAACACTAAAACATTTTTTGTTGTTGTTCAGGGATGCCAGAAAAAAACTGTAATTTGGCATCTTCATCAAAAAATAATACGCTTTACTATTTGTTTCTGCTTTTTTTCGAGACTGTAAATTTGAAAATTCTTGGATAAAAACAATAATTATATTTTAGCATTGAAAATATTTCAATGAAAGAGCTTGCACTCTTACATTGAGCGGTAGTCTGATAAATTTGTTAAGCACTGTAAATGTGCTATTACACAATAAAGACATTTAGTGTCTTTTGGACAGAGCCAGGCTAGCTGTTTACCCTTGTTCTTTGTGCTAAGCTAAGTGGCAGGCTTTACAACTAACAAATGAGCATGTCTGTGGTCTTTTCATCTTATTCTCTGCTATATTTCCCCAAATTTTCAAGAGTAACAATTTATTTTATTTATTTTCAAGCTGTAAAACTGCAGTTTTCTAGCTTTTTAGTTTTTCTCTCGCTTTTATTTTCCATGTCTCAGTTCTTTCTCACCTTTCTTCAAACGACCCGGGATAATAATCCAATATGTGTACGCTCCATTAAATTTCTAACAGTTTTACGCCCAGATAGTGATGAATCACTGAATACAAATCACATCAAGAGGACTTCGTTTTTATTTGAGTCTTCATAACACTGACAAGACAGAGTCTAATTTTCATTAATTCTAATAGTCGCTGTGTGAGATGCGATGAAACTTTAATGATCCAAAATTGGGGAAACAGACTAAAATGGGTCACAGCATTAGCAAGTAGCGACTGCAGCACAGCAAATGAAGCAGAAGATAAATATGAGTTGAGTAATGGGGGTTAGATGAAGTTATTTAACTGACGATGTTGACAATATTGCCATTAAAATTGCAACAGTCTTTAGATAATGATATTTTCTTATTAAGTGATGATGTATCGCCCCTCTTGCCTGTTTGCTTTAGTGGCTATTTTTTTTTTAACAAAGATGAGTCCTAAATACTGTTTAGTAGTCTTTCTGCCATGTTCAGCTTGTTTTATTATCATCATTCATGTGCAGCACGTCTTTAAGCTTTGAAAAATGCCTGGTTTACGCTACAGCCTTCAGCTTCAGCCTTACAGTGTTTTGTTGGGTTCAGAAATGAATCGCCATCAGAGCAGCTGAGATTTAAATGTGGATATTAAGCTTAGGATCGTGGATTTTTGGTAGCAAATAATTAAACTATGAAACCACAGACTTAATACTAATTTTGATGTGGATGAGGCCATCTCTTACATATTGCCAGCAGTAGCCCAAACTTATAACCGCGCAGCCCCTGTAGTGTTGTATTTGGACTGTTTTCAACTCTTAAAGATTCCTTGGTGTGTGTGTTTACTTTAGGGAATACAGGGAACATTGGCATCTGGAAAAAGATGATTATGTAAGGCCCAGCAAATGTATATAGAAACACTGAAACAAATTAGTTTCATGATGAATAATATAATATAGAGTAATGGGCAAAGTTCTAGAGCTACCCCTCTTTTCTGTACATTTTGCTTTCAAGGACTCAGACTTTCTTGTATTTTTTTTTAAGCAGTCTTGAGCAATAGTTCTCCAGGCTTTTTTGAAGGTCTTTCAAAGTTTTTATTTTAATTTTAAATTTTAAATTGTATCTTTAGGTAAGTTTGGAAAACAGAAGAAGTTGTACAGTAGGTCACATAAGAGCGGGGTCAGCATATATGCTGAGGTGTGTAGTGCACAGAGGTCGCCAACTTTCTGCAGTCAATCACTACAGACCTCCAAACTTCACATGGCCTTCAGATTAGCTCAAGAAGAGTTCGTAGAGAGTTTCATGGAATGTGTTTCCGTGGCTGAGCAGCTGCGTTCAAACCTTACAATACAAGCGCAATACAAAGCGTTGGATGCAGTGGTGTAAAGCACGTCACCATTGGACTCTAGAGCAGTGGAGACGTGTTCTCTGGAGTGACGATTAATGCTTCTCCATCTTTCAATCTGATGGACGAATCTGGATTTGGTGGCTGCCAGGAGAACGTCTTGTCTGACTGCACTGTGCCAAGTGTAAAGTTTAGTGGAGGGAGGATTATGATGTGAGGTTGTTTTTCAGGAGTTGGCCCCTTAGTTCCAGTGAAAGGAACTCTTAATGTTTCAGCATACCAAGACATTTTGGACAATTTCATGCTCCCAATTCTGTGGGAAAAGTTTGGGGATGGCCCCTTCCTGTTCTGACATGACTGCGCTCCAGTGCACAAAGCAAAGTTGATAAAGACATGGATGAGCGAGTTTGATGTGGAAGAACTTGACTGGCCTGCACAGAGTCCTGACCTCAACCTGATAGAACACCACTGGGATGAATTAGAGCGGTGACTGCAAGCCAGGCCTTTTTGAGGCCAACATCAGTGTATGACCTCAAAAATGCGCTTCTGGAAGAATGGTCAAAGATTCCCATAAACATGCTTCTAAACCTTGTGGAAAGCCTTCCCAGAAGCACTGAAGCTGTTATAGCTGCAAAGGGTGGGCTGACATCATATTAAACCCCTATGGATTAAGAATGGGATGTCACCCAAGTTCAAATGTGTGTGAAGGCAGATGACAGAATACTTTTGGCAATCTAGTTTATCTACAGAGATGAACTGTATCTGAAAGTCATGTCCTTAAGAAACAGGAAAATAATCCAGCAAAGACCTGACAGAAGAAGTCAGGAGAGAGGCGAGTGAGTGTAAAATGTGGAGGCTCTGTCATGGTTTGGGACTGTGTTTCAGCCGGTGGTGTTGGGGATCTTGTCAAAATTGACAGTTATGAATGCAGGAAAGTTTGAATCCACTATGCAGTACCATCTGGGAAGCATCTGATTGGCAGCAACTTGACAATGGTCACAAACACAGTGCCACTGCAGTAATAGCATACCTGAATAGAAAAACGCACAAAAGAACTCTTATCAATTGTGGATTGGCCTCCCCAGAGCCCGGATCACAGTGTTATTAAAGTAGTGTGGGATCATCTCGACAGAGAAGCGAACAAAAGGCAGCCAACATCCAAAGAAGAGCTTTGAATGTCCTTCAAGAAGCCTGGAGAACTATTCCTGAAGACTGCTTAAAGACATAACAAGAAAGCTTGCCTGTGAGAGTTTAGGCTGTATTGAAGCTAATGCTCTCTTTGCCTTGCATACTGTATCTTCATTTATGTTTGCATGTTTCAATAATTCACTGCACCTCTTTCCCATTTTCCTAGCAAAAATATAAAGAAATGAGGGGTGGCTCAAGACTTTTGTGCAGCACTGTACACTTACTATCTACATTTACTGTGGCTAGGATTTATTTTGTCACTACCTCTTAACTCATGAATGAACTTGCATACTTAGAATATCAGCCTTTTTAGCTGATATTTTCCCATCTATGTTGAAACCGGCAACACAAATGGCCCATCTGCAACTTGTAAGTGTTGTAGGGGAAGTGCTGCCACATGTGTCTCCTCTTTTTGTCCTTACATTTTTGGCTAAAATCAGAAGGAGGATTTGACACTATCTTGTACATGTCCCCACTGAGGAAATTACTAAACTCTATGTGGGATTGAGTTCAAAGCACTGCTGTGCTAAACAGTTGGAGTTTGCTAGCATGACTGTAGGTTCTTGCTCCACACTGTTGTTGCTTTTAAGTAAGCAAAAACAATGTGCTTTTTGTTTTACCTTGATGTCAAATCGATTTTGTCAGAGTTTCTTTATCCTCAGCTAAGAGTACAGTTGGTTGCCAAGTTATTACGTATCCAAATTTTATCTTCTTTACGCTCAGAGCCCCTTGAAGTTGTGTAAGAAAGTTGGTTCTGACAGAGATAAACTATAGGATCAAATCAACAACACTGAACAACAACCATAAGTGAAATAGTCATCTTTAGAATGCCCTTTGATCAACAGACTTTCACAAAGGGCCTCAGGTTTATTAGTTTTGCTATCAAGACAAGAAACCTTATGTGACCCTGGATTCCCTTTTGTAATTTAAATTGTAGACTGGATGAAAGAACAGTAAGGTGTGCCCGTTAACCCTCACCTTCAAAGTGCATCACAATGCCACCTTCAAACCAAATTACTAGAAATTTTGTGTACTAGGAAAACCAAGCGCCTTGTGATCAGCACACCCTGGGCACCTTTATTCAGGACTTACGACCTACAGTGGAATCTGAATTCATTATGTTAGCACCACGGGAAAAGGTGCATAATTAAAACTTTAATTAAAGTTAACGTTTAAGTGCACAACCAGGAGTTTAAGCTGGCCTTAAAAATGAACAAGCAGAAAGTCAATTTTTGTTTCTTCTGGAATTCAGATGCATATTCGTGACAAAGTAGCAGTCAAAGTTTTACAAATTACTATATAATAAATCAACACTATAACTTGGGAAGGGATCTGATCGTGACCTGTTTCTGGCTGGGGGAGAAAGCAATCCCTTAAATCACTAGCAAGCAAGGATTCCTTTAAAAGTTCATTCCACTCTCTGTTCACTCTTCTGACCTGCTCCAGCAGGCCAACATGACATCAACATGAATAGCAGACCTATTCATGATCACATTCATCACTACATTCTTGCAACCCCTTGGTACACTAGTAGCTCCAAAAAAAAAAAAAAAAAAAAAAACTGATCACCTTCTGCAACAGCGCCACACAACAGCTGCTTCAGGTTTAGCCTTACACATACAGTACAATGCTGTAATATTGTAATGTTATTTTGGTCTTTCATTTCAGCCTTTCTGACCATCTTTTGCTGTTACTATGTTGTGTTTGTTTCTGTGTGCCAGTGTGTCCATTTGTTTCTTTAGTAATTTATAGTTGCTGAGTTGATGCAAGTTTGTCTTTAACTAGTGTTACATATAAGGCATCAGTCACACAGACCTACAGACTGATTGGCAGCCTCTTATTGCTAGAGAAAAATCTCCCACTCATTGGGGGCAAAGAGATCATGGTCACCTGTACATTTACTTTAAAGGCAAGTGGTCTCCATTTTCAGTTTGTCTCACTTTTCGCAGTTTCACTACGTCTCAGAGAGTAGCTGTTGACTGTTTGCCGACAAGTCTGCATCTTCCATGCAAACTATATGCAACTGCAGCAATCTCCGAGCAACCGAAGCAATTGCAAGAAGGTTTTTGGTGTATCATCATATACTTCTTTGCAACCGATTTCACCTTGCGAAGCCAAGGACTCACTGACCAGTCTCTAGGCCTGTGTGATCAGGGCCTAGGTTTAGTTTTCACAAGTGTTTACACTGATTCACATTTACATTTAATCCCTAAACTATATAGATCACTGCTATATTATTTTTTACAACTATTTTTTCTTAAAAGTGAGCTCTAAAACAGGAAATCTGAGGGAAATGGAGTAGTTACTGTAACCATTTAACATTCCAGGTTGATAAGGTTATTTAATAATGCTGTATAATCAGTTCTCTAATTATTTGAGCATAATTTGTCTACATAGACACAGTACGTGCACCCACAGCTTTCTTACTGTTAAGAACAAGTATGAAGCAATTATTTTTAACACTTGCCACTGACTCTCAAATTATATTTTACTTCTGGGAACTTATCTGAAACAGCAATGTAAGCAAACCCTAGGCTCACACACACAAATACACGTACACAAGCCATGTAATGGCTTGTGTTCTCCTCTCGCCTGCTCTGGCCTCATCTATTTTAATGCAGCGAGAATGCTGATTGGACAAGATGAACATTTAGACAGGGTGAGAGGAACAGCAGCTTGCAATTTGTCACCTTCTCGCCACCTTTTTTTTTTTATTAGTTGAAAGAGATGATGTGGAGAATGGTTTGACTGCAGAACAGATGTAGAAGGGTAGCCAGATAAAAGTGGTGCAACAAAGGAAAGAAGACAGTGATCTACTTTCTTCCAAGTGAAAATTGAAACCACTGTCTCATTAACTCTGGAAAAGTTTAAGAATTGCTGGTGGGAAGTAACTTTAACGCCTTTGGACAACTTGCAATGAGAGGGAAAAGAGAGCCAACAACCAGGGAAAAGAGAGCAGATCCCTCAGGTCTGTCTTTATCCCCTCGTCAAATCAATACTTTAAAAAGTTTGGATTTTTGTATGAAACCTGCAGATAGGAGCAATAGCTGAGAGAAAGTTGAGGTCAGAAGATAGGGAGAGACAGATTGTTTCATGTAACTCTGACCCTCTTTGCTGAAATTTGGTTTAGGGAAAAGTTGTCAAAAAGTTATCTAATAAAAATGAGTTGCAGATGCATGCCAATTTGACAAAAGTGCCTTATGAAACTGTAAGGTGTGAAAGTCTGTTAATAATTCTCATCATTCTTGAGTCAATCCCAACTACATTTCCTTCTCACACGTACATTCATTCACCCAATTAGCCACCCCAGTATCTTTCCTGATTTCAAAAGAAAAAACATCTAGTTAACAAGATTTTAAAAATGGTAAGGGTTGTACATCATTGATTTACACGTTTACTTTGTTTGATTCGAGAAGACTTTTAATTAAAAAGACTGACTCACCTCAAAGGCAGCCTCAAGTGCTGCTTGCATTTCAAAACAGCTGATTAAAACCTTGAGTTCCCTTTCTTTTTACGTGTGTTCATGTTCATTTTTTTTTCCTTTCTGGTTTAGGCTACAGATCCAGATCTGGGTGCAAGTGGTCAGGTCCATTATCGGCTTGTCAACCACCCAGGACTGTTTTCCATCAATGCCACTGGAGCTATTACAACTGCAGTGCCACTGGACAGAGAGGTCAGATTTTGTTCCAAATCATAGCTGGAGGCATTGTGTTTCTGGGTTGCACGTCCATCCATATGTCCAGTTCTCTTGACTCTAACATCTCTTGATGAAGAGTTTTGTCCAAATTTGGCGTAAACGTTCACTTGGAGTAAAAGATGAACTGTTTGAGTGCCAGGGCGGCTCAGTGGATGAGCAGGTGACCATGTATGTCACACATCTGTGGTGCAGGTGGCCCATGTTCGCTCGGACCTGTAGCCCTTTCCTCACATGTTTGCCCCTACATCTCTCTCCCCACTTTCCTGACTCTGTTTCCTGACTCTCTTCGCTATGTACTATCTAATAAAGGCAAAAAGACCAAAAAATATATATTTAAAAAAACTTTAGAATGTCAGAGTCCAACTCATGAACCCATGGGCTGAATACATAATGTCAAGTTTGATACAAATATCTAATAGGATATAGTATTATACAAAACTCTTGAGCTACCCCTTATTTCTTTATATTCTGCTAGGAAAATGAGAACTAGGTGCACTGATTTATTGAAACTTGCAAATATAAATGGAAATACAGTATATAAAACAAAAACAGAGATTGTACAGCTCTAATGAGTTTGAAAGTCAGTATGACCACCTTTATTCTTCAACACAGCCTGAACTCTCTTTGGCTCCTTTCTTGTCATTTCTTTAAGTAGTCTCCAGGAATAGTTGTCCTGGCTTCTTGAGGGACATTCAAAGGTGTTCTTTGGATGTTCTCTGTCACAGTGGTCCCACGCTACTGCTCTAGGGAGGCCAGTCCATGATTGATAGTGTTCCACTGTGATGTTTTTGTCATGTTTTCGCGGTGTGGCGAGCAGGGTGGACCCAAAAACAGAACTCCAGAACAGAACTAAATGAAACTGGTGATTTATTGCATAAAGTAATCCAAGAAATATACAAACTGAGGATGAACAAAAGGGTAGCAAGCAGGAACAGAGCCACACCTCCATAAAGGTGGACGCAACAAGGAACAGAGCAAATGCAGGGGCTTAAATACACACAGGAGGTAATGGGAGAAAGGAAACAGCTGGGGAACACAG
>JAVDPK010002312.1:487267-509106 GCA_034780415.1 Cichlasoma orientale
TGTGTGTGTGTGTGTGTGTGTGTGTGTGTGTGTGTGTGTGTGTGTGTGTGTGTGTGTGTGTGTGTGTGTGTTTTGAATGAGTTTTCACTACTTTCTTTAGTAGTGGTGGTGGAGGTGGGGGGGTAACTTTAGTGTATCACCAGGTGAAACCTCAAGAGAACCTTTTTTGCTCAGCTTCTTTGTTATTTAGGCAGCTTTATTCTGCTTGTTAAAAGTGAGCTAACCCTCATTTACGAGCGTTTCGTGTGAGCTGATAGTCTGATGCCTTTAACCGCAGGTTAATAAGGCGATGACACGCAGCGACACTGTTAAAATAGCTCTTTTTTGGAAATATTAGAAACAAAAAGCAGCCAACTGACACGTTTGCAATTTTACTCACAATACAGGTGTTATGAAAAAGGACTGGGAGTGCTTTTATTTTGCATCCCTGCTAAAGATGCCATGAGCTCATTTTCCTCTCCTCCTCCTTCATGCAGGATCCTCTACACCAGCAGTGTTGTCGTATAAGCCTCTTTAAAGCACCGCTTTCCTTTCAATATTGTGCTTGCTGCTTCTTGTGTCAGCTGAACTGGTTCACACTTTAGATTTAAGCATCAAAGATTCTCTTGGGTCAAAAAGCAACATTATAATATCCAGCTATATGCTATAAAGGACCTCCCAGTGCTCAAACAAGGTACTAAAGAGCACCTTGTTTGAGTACTGGAGCCCAGGATATTCATATATCTCTATGTGTAATTTCCATTACACTCTCCTGATCTAAAGCATACCTCAAAAGTACAAGTACTTTCAAGAATTTGTCAGCATCCGGTTTTGCTGACTCACTCTGAGCTGCTATGTGAGGGAGTGTTACATTGGAATAGACAGTGCCCGGAATGCTGCTCACATCTGCAGTGCTTCTGCAAAAGCAAACTCATTTTTAGAGGGACCGATGGTTAGATTAAAAAAAAAAAATGACTGTTTGTGTAATTAAAAATATCCATTTTGTCTTACACTGTCTGCCGTGTATGCTGAAGTTTCTTGGAACCCTACTCTTTCAGTGTTAGAGTCAAACAGGATTCTTATTGAAAATATGACCTTAGCGGACTTGTCATTGTTGTTTTCGCTGGTGGATTTAGAGCCTTAAGGGAGATAAAGTGAATAAAGTCTGTATGACAAGTAATACATGAGCAAGAACCTTTCGTCCCTGGAGAATAAAGAGGAAACAGAAGACAGATATATGACTTTTAGCTAACAGAACAGCTTTAGTGGCTATCCATGCTGCACCTCAGACAATTACATAAACTGTGAAAACCGCAGACAGTGTACAGGAAACTCTATTTAAGAACTAAGTGGGAATTACAATATCGTGGGGCTTCTTTCTGCTCCTATTTCTTCCATTCTTTAATAGTGGAAAAATGACATTATTTTTTATTAAAAAGGAGAAAGAAATTAATTTCTTCTGTCAAATATTTTTCGTTTCTGACCAGTAATTTAGCAGAAGAACAAGGCTTCCTACCTTTTCACCAGATTGTCAGTGTATAATTCCAAATTTGAGCAAAGGGTGTAAATGTAGCAGTTTCCTTTTTTATGTTTGTCTTGGGGTTTGTATATCTTCCCTTTTTCTCCTCATTTTTTTCTCACTGTTGGATCTTATGCTCATTATAGCATAATGGGTATTCATGAAATAAGTATATTTTCATGTAAATGTATGTATTTTCTGACATTTTGTGTCAAATCGGTCATAGTAACTTATGGTTTCAACAGTTAAGAGATTAATTCATGGCCATTAAAACCTCATTTATTCAAAGTAATGATATGTGCTGTAACTCCTACCAGTATTTCTATACAGAGACTTGACATTTGGATCCCTACTAATTGGTTTAGATATTAAATACTGTGAATCCACACTACTCTTTAATTACAATTCAGAAGATGATAGAAAAGGAAAAAATTGCAGTTTTCCAGAAACAAGAAGCACTTCATTCTATAATTTTGTGCTGAATCTATTCATGCATATGTTTTTTTTTTATCTTAGTATTAAACTGAGCACTATTTTGTTGTCTTCATAGGGTACCCCAGCAGGTCTGGTGCGCTATAAGGTGGACCAGGAGGTGTATCCATACTCTGCCAGTATATTTGATGTAGAAGAACAGACTGGACATGTGGTTACCAGAGTAAACCTGAATGAGGAGCCCAACTTGAAGTTCAATGTAAGTGTGCACAGAGAGCTTTTACTTATGAAAATGGGGAACTATGTATAAAAATGGCTGCATTTCCTAAGCAGTTAATGCACCTTTTTTTAAATAACACCTTAAATTAAAGCTGAAAGTCTGCACTTCAGTCACATGTTGATTGTTTGATTTAAAATCAGTAGGTGGAGGTGTGGAACAACATCATACAAAATAAGTCAATTATTAGATCATTAGTTTCAGATTTTATGTGCTTACATGTAATACTTGTGAACAGGGCACTCTTAATAATTCTCTATGCGCAGTACAGAGTATACTGCAGTAGCTTATTAGTTTCAAATCTGACTTCTCCCAGTTGCATTCCTCAATGGGACTTGGAGCCATGCTAATTTCATCTTTTCATTGGGCTTTAATTAACACAACAAGGATTCAGCATCCACTGAAGATATCGCTCAAGGGACCAATTCTACCTTGTTTGCTCCCAATAACTCAAACAAAATGAACCAGTCCAACAGTGTGTACAATATTTGCCTTATGACTGAGATAAACCTTCTCTAATGTACTCGTGCACAGTCAGAAAATTTTAATGATGTGTAGCAAATTACTACCCAACTTGCTTGCCTAAAGATGCTACAGCATTAAAAAAAAAAAAAAAACAGAATTTGGTGGGCAATTCAGCATGCATGAGTAAATGTGCAAAGCAACCGATTGAAATCGTCAGTCAAATGAAAAAAAAAAAAAGAAAAGTTGTGACAAGAATCAGCAAGGCACTTAACTACCACATGTCCCCGCCGCTAAAGAGTTATTTATGCATGTAGCAGTTTCCTCTTTAGTTGCTGTATGAATATTAAACGGGGTGCACGATCTGTAGCATTCACCTGACTGAATAACACAAAGGAAACACAATTTTTCAGTGTGTTGATATTTAAGGTTGGCCCTCATTAGGAATCCTTTGGGTCTGGTTAACAGCAGTTACCCCCCAATTAAATGAAGAAAAAAGACTAGGCAGGAAAACTCAAGCACACCAGTGGGATGCACACTCACTCTGTTCCCCAATTCTCATCCAAATAATGTGCAGGAAGAAAAATGCACACATTTATCCTGGTTTATTGCGGGCCTGTCACGCATTAGCTACATCTCATTTAGCGAGCGTAAATGAGAGGAGCGGCGGCATCAGGCAGCCATCTTGCAAGCATTTGGATACCAGTGGTGTTCTGACTTTGTCTATATTTGTGTGACAGTTGGTGGTGGTGGCCTATGATGATGGTGATCCTGTAAAGGAGAATAAAACTCTGGTAGAGATCACAGTCCTTCAGCCCTCTGTTATTCCTGTCTTCACTCAGGAAGAATACAGGTACGTGCACATACACTTTACAAAAAGAAAAAAGTTTGCTGTCCAAATGCTGAAATGCAACCATTAAATTATTGCATTACTGTGGAACGAGAGGCAGACATAAATCTCAGTTTCTCACAGTTAACTGAATAAAAGCATAAAAAATGCTCCAGTTGCTCCTCCCAACTAAGATGGACGATGTGTTTCTTGTTTGGCAAATTAATGAATTGCGTTAATATAAAGGGTGATTAGAATATGGAGAAGAGAGATTGTGAGGCAGAGAACTGAATTAATTTTGTCCGACAGGTTAAAATTTAAAACACTTAACGAGGTTCAGCCACATTTCAGCACAGACCCCCTAAATATATGCGGACATAACCGTGCGAAATAATTTTGCAGAGCATCAGAAAACTTTTTTTTTTTTTTGGTAACGGTTTTCTCAGACGCTCTGCCAGATAATAACACAGAAGGTGCTAAGTCTGAACAGCACGATTGATGTTTGCTGCTGTAATTCAGTTTTGATTGCAGCCGAAATGACGTGCTTTACTGTGCTCAGAATCTTCCCAATAATTAAAAATAAAATACATGAACTTTGGCAAATTTGGCAAAAATTCTCTTCCAAAAACGTCAACTTTTAAGGGTCAGCTTTCCACAGTGTGTTTGAATTCCTGTGAATTCTATAAAGGCTGCATTCACTCATCTCTGAGGAACATTATTATGTTTGTAAAAGAATCAACCTCAAGCTAAAGTTTTAATATATTGTCAAAATATAGACGTAGTCATAAAGCAACAGTATGTAGTATTTTTTTTTCTTTTTTTTTTACATGCATCTACATGTACTGGTCACTTTATTAGGTACACCTGTTCAGCTGCTCATTAACACAAAGCCAATCACTGTATTCAAATTAATGAATTACTTTATTCAAACTGTATTCAAATGACCTCCACAGTTACTAGATCTCAATCCAGCAGCGGGATATGGTGGAACAGGAGGTTCACATCATGGATGTGCAGCAACTGTGTGATCCTATCATGTCAAAATGGTCCAAAAGTCTCTGAGAAATGTTTCCCAGCACCTTGTTGAATCTATGCCAAGAGGAATTAAAGCAGTTCTCAAGACAAAAAGGGGGTCCAACTCCTGCACCTGCAAGTTGTACCGAATAAAGTGTGAGTGTAAATGTCTCTGCACAGGAGATCTAAAAGGTGCAAAGGGTATTTCTTTTTTCAAGACAGCGCGCACACACATACTCTACACACAGCTTTCATCCGCTCTGTTGAGCCAACTAAAGCCAGCTCAACTACACCCTTACCTCATCTGCAGACACACACATTCATCACCATAACTCTTTCAGTCGGTGCTTGTTTTGTGAGGTCACGGCGTCACCTCAGGTTTTCTTTTCTGTAATTGGCTGTGGCATTGTCCTATAATCTCTACCTATTATCTATTTTTTTCTCTATTTTGATCTGTCATTCTTTCTATCTATTCCTCATAAAAATTGTTCTCTGTCATCCTTTTTTTTTTCTCTAGCCTCTTTCTATGTCTGTTTGTCCCCTCATTGATCTTGGAGTGAATGAATTGCTCTCCTTCCATTTCTTCTTTTGTTATGCTGCCTGTCAGACTTAATATCGAAGACATCAGGCTTGAAAAATGAAAATTGCGGGAGAAGATGCTTTTAAACATCATATTTTTCTAAATGTTTCAAATATGTTCACGCCACTGGACTTTCTGTTAAAGCCTGGGAGTGAGGGGGGGTGAGAGTGAGAGTAATAGTTTTGCATTGTTCCTTTATTCACTCTTGCAGATTTTGTTTCCCTTCGGTTCCCCTTACTCCTCGTGGCTGCCTTCATCATATTTCAAAGTGATCCATATTTTCATATGCGGAACTGTGCAGGCAGTTACAGCAATGCAGCTCACTTTTCAAGTGGCTGACATGCCATCTGTGTCTGACACCTCAATATTCAACATCAAAACGTGTGATAAAAGTATATCTAAACTGACATAACAACTTACTTCAAACCAGTTGACTCTCTTCATTCAAACACCTTAGCAGTGTTAGCGGCCAAACTCGTGAGAGTGTTTGAGGAGACCGTAATTGCGACATTAATGTCAAGACAGACATGTGTCTCTCTTTTTTACAGACCACATCTCAAGACGTCAAGATTTGTCTTTCACACAGAGTAAAGCTCTTGTCTATTTTTAGGGAAAGGGTTGGAGGCAAGAGAGAGAGATGTCATATAATACTGCATTTATGAATATGTAACATAGCTTCCAGCTAAAAGAGTGTGCGTGCGTCTGTGTGAGCGTGCACTTTTTAGTATTTTTCTGTATTTGTTAATTATCACACAGTATCACAGTATTTGCATGCATGCACACATTTTTGTTTGTGCGTGCTAAAGTCCCTTCTTGTGGGTATTGCCTTTTGTATGCGTCTGTCTTCGGGTGTGTGCGTGCATGTTTGCTTTATACAGTATTTTAGTGTGTATGTGTATATTAAAAAACACTGTTTTGTCCACGCGTGTGTGGTGTTGTTGTAATTCCTTGTCGTGTTCACAGCGTACAGTGTACCAGCTTTGAATTAATTATCCCAGCTTTATAGAATAAAAGCTTACCATTGTACCAGTGTGGTTTTGAGAGCTAGCTAATGCAGCTTAATGATTTTGTATGGTTTCAGCAGACCAGCTTCCAGCCATGGCCGAGTCTGCATTAGCAATATTGATTCCCGTAATGAAAAAGCGAGTAGCACTGGAACGGGGCATCTGCTAAAAGTGGCTTTTTGAAAATGTGCAGATTTCTTGTTTCTTCTCCCAAAATGTGGGAGTATTTGTTTTATTTGGTTTGTGTGTATTTGATTTGAAAACCTTTACAATATACTATGTATGAGTTTACATTCTTTTAAGGGATCATAAAATCTGACTTTTTGTTTCAACAGGCTTAATGTAAGGCATTTTCAGTTTCCTATTTTTGGTGCACAGTCCCGTCCAGGCTAAACAATTAAAAAACTAATTGGAAATAAAAGAATGTAGCAGATGCATGGCTTTGTTAGGGCTCCCTGACATTGATAAATGTGACACAGCATGCAAAAACCAATCCAAAATTATAATTTTTAATTTTTTTATATTCAAAATGTCTAGCGCTCTCATAACCGAGAGATTTGCTGCAGGAGGATTAAACAAAAAAAAATTTCAGACATAGTTTTAAGAGATACAACTCCAATTCCAAAAATGTCACACACTGTAAAATATAAATAAAAACAGAAGGCAATGATTTGCACATCACATAATAGAACATAAAAAAAACAGACTAAATGTTTAAACAGTGATTTTATTAATCATTTTGAATTTGATGGCAGAAAGTTGGAACGCGGGGTGGGCGGACAAAAGGCTGCAAAGTTAAGTCATACCAAAAAGAAACAGCTGGAGGAACATTTTACAACTAATAAGGTAATTGTCAACAAGTCTGAAATGTGATTGGGTATAAAAAGAGCATCTTAGAGAGTTTGTCAGAAGCAAAGAGGTTCACCAGTCTGCAAAAAACTGTTGACAAATTGTGGAACCATTTCAGAATAATGCTCGTTTTAAAGGCCTGCATATCTGATGGTATTGGGGCGCATTAATGCCTATGGAACTGACAGCTTGCACATCTGCAGAAAGGTATATACAGGTTTTAGAGCAACATCTACTCCCATCCAGACAATGCCTTTTTTTATGGAAGGCCATGCATATTTCAGCAAGACAATGCTAAACTCCGTACTGCATCTATTACAAAAGCATGGCTTCATAGTAGAAGATTCGAGGTGCTGAACTGGCCTGCCTGCAGTCCAGACCTTTCACTAACTGCAAACATTTGGAGAATCAATAAAGCAAACCCAAGACTGTGGACCATCTAGAATCCATATCAGATGAGAATGGGACAACATTCCTCTCCCAAACATCCAGCAACTGGTCTCCTCAGTTCCCAGATGTTTGATTGTTGTTAGAAGAAGAGGGGATGCTACACAGTGGTAAACATGATCCTGCCCCAACTTTTTTGAGACATGTTGCTACCATCAAATTCAAATGAGCCAATATTTTTCTTAAAAGGGTACATTTCATCATCCTCAGTTTGAACATTTGATGTTTTCTGTGTTCTTTTGTAAATAAAATGTGTTTACATTGTTTTTTATTTACTTATTTTTTATTTTATTTTACACAGCACTCCACATTTTTTTTGTTTTGTTTTGTTTTTTAAATTGGGGTTGTATTTGCAGACAGCAAAGTTAAGATAACAAACACTGGAAATATTGAAAAGTCTGGTTGTTCTTGATTCTGTCACTGTTTCCCTTTTTTGTGTAGAAGGTCAAGATCTTGGTCTGTGTCCTTGGCCAGCTTTTTCTGTGGCGGGTCGCATACAGATGAGGACAAAATTATTAGACAGACACAAAAGCTAAAATTGATATAATTGATATAATTTCACGCAAAACCTGACAAAATTATTGGCACCCTCAACTTAATATTTGGTTGCACACTGAAATCAATCACTTCCTATAGCCATCAACAAGCTTCTTACACCTCTCAGCTGGAATTTTGGACCACTCTTCTTTTGCAAACTGCTCCAGGTCTTTCATATTTGAAGGGTGCCTTCTCCCAACAGCAATTTTAAGATCTCTCCACAGGTGTTCAATCGGATTTAGATCCTGACTCATCACTGGCCACTTCAAAAATCTTCAGTGCTTTTTTCCCATCCATTTCTGGGTGCTTTTTGAAGTATGTTTGGGATCACTGTCCTGATGGAAGACCCATGACCTAGGACACAAGCCCAGCTTTCTACATTGGGACCCAAAATCCTTTGATAGTCTTCAGATTTCGTGATGCCTTTCACATAGTCAAGGAATCCAGTGCCAGAGGCAGCAAACAATCCCAAAACATCTTTAAGTTACTTACCCACAGTTTTGAAAAGGTGCCAGTAATTTTGTCCGGCCCATTTGGGGAGTTTTGCGTGAAATTATATCAGTTTTGGCTTATTTTCTGTTTTTTGTGTTGTTCCAACACACATAAAGGAAATAAACGTGTGTAACAAAACGTGAGTAATTGCAATAAATTTCTGGGATAAATACTTCAATTTCAGGGGTGCCAACACTTTCAGCCATCACTGTATTTGCACACATTAACAGAAAACACAAAAATTACCAGGGTCAATATTATTAGCCCCCTAAAAAAATGGCCATTTTATTGAAAGTTGAAAGTTTGTAAAATAATCTGAAGGTTATTGACACAAAGTATAAAAAAGCGTTTGAGCTGTCACTTTGGAAGACATCATGCCAAAAGAAACGTAACAAGAAGCACTCTGAGGGTGCAACCCTCTGCCAAAGCAGCTCTGGGCAGTATTTATTTTTAAGGGAATAGAATTGTATTTTGTATTTTGTATATATTCATTTTGTTCTCTTTGTAATTTGTAGTACAATAAAAATCAGATAAGGTCAGCATGAAAGATGTTTACTTTGATTGCACAAACATTATGTAGTAGTAGGTAATGGATAATAGGTATTGATTTTTAAATAACTGTACATGAATAACTTGAGCCTATTATATCATATTATACTACAGTATATTTGTACCTACCAAGGCAGCTCATTCTCTTTCTCTTGACGTTAAAGATATAACACATTTTGCATACAATACAAACAATGACAGTAAGAAACATAGTTTTAAATAACTCTATATAAACATTATTATCACATTGTCAAAGGCTCTGAAAAGAAAACTAGTGAGACATGTGTCTAAAGACCCCAGAACATCTGCCAAGACACTAGTGAATGACTTAGCCAAGTCAGGAATTGCAATCTCAAAGAAAACAATCACTGCCAGGTTGCAGACCAGGAGAACTGCAGATTCCTCCAAGTCAGACTGACGTATTCTAAGGACAACCTGGAGGAAGATTATGCATATCAAGAAGTGCATCCTTTAGTCAGATGAGATGATCAGCCATAGATATGATTGGAGAAAGAAGGGAGAGGCACACAAACCAAGGAACACCGTCCACACCGTGAAGCACCACTGTGGGGATGCTTCAGTGCGTCTGGAACTGGGAATCTCATAAAGGTGGAAGAAATCATGAAGAAAGAAGGAAATGTGAAGATTTTGAAAGAAAACCTCAAGCATTCAGCAGCAAAACTGGGACTGGGTCATTGCTTTATCTTCCAGCATGACAACGACTCAAAACATATGCAGCTAGAACTATCGCTACCTCAAGAAGACCAACATGAGTACTATTGACTGGCCTGCACAGAACCCTGACTTGAAAACCTGTGGGGCAAACTGAAGACCAAGATCTATGCCAGAAAACCATCAAATAGAGGGGCTTGAGAGATTCACCAAAGAAGAATGGGCTGACATGTGAGACTTGTTTACAACTACAATCATTTTGACCCTGGTAGTTTTGGTTTTAGTGAGTGAGTGCAAAGTAAAATAATGTAAACATCCAAAACAAAACTAGGATGTTTGGAAAAGCTGTGTTAAACATTCCTTGTTCTGTTTAACAGAAGTTGGGAAATACTTTTTTTTTTTTTATTTAATTTTCATAGGGGAGCTCATAATTCTGTCCTTATCTGTATGTGCAATAAAATAGTAATGTGTTATAGAAATGCAGCTGTAAAAGCTTAGTGATGTGTCTTGGCTCAGTTCTCCAGCAGACTGCTTCAAGGGCAGTGTAGGTTGTTCACATCTATACTGGGTGAGCAATATAGGATATATATATACTCCACAGTTTCACCCCCAGGAGTATATATATTGCATATGTATATTGAATAACGATGGCTGAAAGTCAGCACTTAAACCTTTTATAGTCAGTGTTTCTCTTCAAATCCAATAAGCTAGAACCAAAATAACACTGCCCTTCTACTTTGGGACTATTCAAAGCAAATATTCAGAAGAATGCAAAATGCTGATGCATAATGCATTTTTTTTTTCAACGCGGCTAACCAAATTTTCAAACGATGTAGCTTTAATTAAAATGATCTCTTCTCATTTAATAACGCCAGAGACCATAACATATCAAATAGAGAATTTTCACAGTAGACTGTATTTTGAAAATGTGAATTATGATAAATCCTAAGAATGTCTCCATTGCTATACAGGATGAAATGCGGTTTGTGTGTTGGTGTATATTGAAAAACATTCTTTGATACAGCTGCAGAGCCACACACAGGAGCGCACGTGCTCACGGTATACTGAGACTGAACGTGAGTCAAGCTTTGGCACTGCTTGCTGTTTGTGCATTTTCTCCCTCTGTGTTCTTCGTCTAATAAAACCTCTAATGAGCCATAGAGGAAGTTTGTTAAATCATTGTAGCCACCGAGTCTCGAATTGTGAGTAGAATTTCTTCCCCTTCCCTCTTTTTCTCAATGTAGCGCCATCCTTGCACCTGCAGAATTAGTATGCAGTCAGTATCATGTACACATGAATAGTTATCAGCACCCAGTGGCAATTATCAGCATGAGGCTAAGTGAACAGAAAGAAAATATTAGCTTTTCAAAGATTATTGAAACCCCTCCCTCCACTCTTCTGCTTTTACATGTGTGTGTGCAAGTATGTGTGTCTGTGTGTGTGTGCGATTGTGTGTCTGTAGGTAAAGCCCCCACCCCACATGCCATCAAAATGCCTCATTGCTTGCTTGTTAATGAGCCTAATTCAAAAGTAGGGAGACATCTGAGCGCTTAAATGCCTCTAAACATCAAAGCTTGGTTTTTAATTTTAAAAATATTTGATCAAAAATGGCTGTATGTTGCTTTATCTTACGTCATTACAGTGACGGCTGTAACACGCTACACAATGGCAAGAGACTCAATCAGGCTGTTTTGTCTCAGCTTCTCAAAATGGATGCATAGAACGCTCCCTGTTCAAGAATCAAAGAGCAGTTTTGTTGAACTTTTTTACGGATGCCATTGAGTGAAAATCAGCGCTCGCGCCGCAGTGACGTTCGTTAAATTTATCAAGTGTTACAGCGTCACGACTGCATCTTTAATCTGGCGCTCAGAAGACAGAGAACTTTTTTTTTCGGCTTCTCACTTCACATGATGCACGCAGCTGCAAAATATAGACAAGTTTTTTTTTTTTCAATGCTTTGTAAAGCTGACAATCTGAATCAAAATGAATCAAACTCTATTTCTGTACCTTTCATACAAGTTAAAAATTTGAGGACAGCATTCATGCTTTCGCAAGTTGTTTTATGATTCATGTTCTAAATAGGTTTTCTCCTTTGGACTCGGGACTAAGTATTTATACATCTTTTGTCTCTTTGCAGCTCCATGACTTTGTATTAAGGATTGCTAAGATTCTTCTATTCTTCAAAAGAATTTAAGCACTGGGATTTGCAATTGTTAGGCCATAGAAAGCATGAGAGATACAAACACCATCAGTCGCCCTAAATGTTTCATTGTTTACATGGTTGTGCAATGCTGGGCCAACAATGATGAAATTGCAACTCGGATTTTACAATAAACAAGCCATAGACAGTCTGATATTATACAATACCGCCTCACATTTCTTTATATTTTGCTTCCAGGGAGCCAGACTTTCTTGTAATTTTTTTAAGTGGTCTTAACTGATAGCTCTTCAGGCTTTCTGAGCAACTTTTAAAGTATTTCTTTATTGGCTGCATTTTCACTCACTTTCAGTCCTGTCCTTGTACTTGACCATTTAAAGAGGAATATTTTTTTAGTCTGTTAAACCACTTAACACTGACCTATGAATCATTCAAGTATTAAAAAAGGCACCTAACTCAAGTGATGAGCCAGTGTTCTGTCCACACAATAAACCAGACAACTTAGCAAAGAACCAATTTTAAAATAAGAATGAGAGTCAGTGTGCGTTTTTCCACCACTTCTCCCAGCGTGTCCAGTCTGGCTCCGATTACAAATCCAGCTTTCCTCACAAGTTATCCTTTCCTTCATCTTAGAGGTGTTCAATATGAGGTGACTTTTGTATCTGTACAGTTAAACTGTATCTTTAGTCACTTGGTTACTAGCGCCCTGTTGCAAAAAAATATAATTTGTTCCGATTTCTTTAATTGAATCTATGAATAGTGCCAAAGAGAACACAGTTCAACAAGCATAACCCAAAAATAGTATTTTTTGCACCAACATGGTGATTCCCAAAGAACTACTAGCTGAAAACTTGGCATATCTCAGCATAGTGTGCAGTGTGTCCTCAATAAAACTGAGAAAAGTAGACAAGTGGAAGACAAAAGATTAAGTAGCAGATCTAAAAATCAATCTGCAGTAGTTGATAGAGAAAAGGCTGCAGTATGCTGAGGTAACAGGTCTTATGGAGTGACGAATCCAGATTTTTGGTTCAAATCTTCATCCTTGTGTACAGAGGAGGTCAGGACAGAGATACAACAGTGAGTGTGTGCAGCCATCTGTAAACCATAATGGAGGCTATGCCATGGATTGGGGCTGCATTTCAGCCAGTGGTGTTGGGGATCTTATCAAAATTGGTGTAATTCTGAACACAGAAAAGTACCATCAAATTTTGATCCAGTGTGCACTGCAACAACATCCGGAAAGTGTCTGATTGGCAACGGCTTCATTTTTCAGCATGACAGTGAACAGCACACTGCCAGTGCAGTAAAAACATACCTGATTCAAACACACATGTTGGCATATGTGTCACTAAATTGCTGCACCCATTTTCCAGAAATGAGGAATGACTCAAGGTTTTTGCACTTTCTCCTTCTCTTGAAATTTATGCTTTAACTGTTACTAGAGGTTTTGTTACATCTCTGTCCGTCTAACTATACTTTTTTTATTGTCTTGTTTTGGAAATATTGTTCTTGTGAGCTGGTCCATCAAGATACATGTATACACTGAAAACCACTTACACATGTAGTGAATAACATTTCAATCTTGTTTCAATGCAGTGTTCTGTTGGGAACCTTCACGTCCCACAGCATTGAGCTGGATGTTAATTCACATTACCTGCCACCCACCTAGGCATTGTTGCAAACCAAACACAGAGCAAACACTAAAATTAGATTTCAGTTTATGTAAGTTACTTGTATGTTGAGGCATTCCTGTACCTTGTACTGACAGAAAAGCTGCAGCATCCTTTAAGGAGCAATGTTTTAAAGGAGATCTTGCAAGCTAATTACTGAAAATTTTACTACCCTTACACATTCATTGCCCTCCCACAGCCAGTCTCCTACCCTAACCCTACTTCCCTTCCATTGCTTTACCCCTGCTTTGCCATTAATATTACTTTTATAGCATTGCTACAACTTGTGTTAAATCACAACAGTGCTACCTTGTGAAGTTCCACAGTGCAGCATTTTGGATTCATTTTTTTTCCTTTTTACTATTTCTTAGCACATTATTTCTGATTGTGAGCATTTGTCTGGTCTTACAGTTACTAATACGTAATACAATAATAGTGCAGAAAAAAGTAAATACAACGCGTGGTATTGGTGTGGGATCAAAAATGTAGACATATAGTCCATCCATCCATCCTCTTCCACTTATCCTGTTCAGGGTAACAGGGTGGCTGGAGCCTATCCCAGCTGTCATAGGCAATTCTTTAACAATAAATGCCAATGATTTCATCAAAATGCAAATGATCATTAGGTAATCTTATCAGTGAGCAACGATCTGATCAAAATCTGTTTTGTTTCATATCGTGTTGAGTCATTTTTGGTTTTATTACATTGATTTTCTATGCACAGTGCAGTTTGAGGGACAGAAACTTGATGGTCAGGCAGGGCTAAACATTTCATTATTCCAGTGACTTAAAATTACACAAAATAAACAAAATGGACAGCATATACATTTTCCTCCAGCCCCTTCAGTTATCTACCAGTGCACCAATGCATAGAGCTCACATTAAAGTGAGCACACAAGTACAGGAGAGAAAAAAAGTCAGGAGGGAAGTAGTAGTTGAACAATCACAACCCTGCGGGCATAAAAATTGACTAGTGATGCATTTTTTGAACCTGAAATCTTCCAAAACAAAGAAAGGGCCAAACTGTTACACATTTTCTCAAGTGCTGTAATCACATGGACAATATTTTAGAGTTACCATGTATAAAACTGACACAACGATCACCCCTTCATTTTAGAGTCACCTACAGAAAAGTACCCAGAGCGTCAGTCAAATAAGAATCAGACCTTTAAGCATAGTCTAAGTGATTCATCATTTGCAGCCAGTAAATGGAAACATTTCCACTTTTATTAGCAAGTGCTTGTATTGTTTGTGCTGTCAATATGGTCAGCCAAAAATGTGACACCACAACTATATCATTTTTAAGATACAACCTTATTAAAGCAGTGTGAACATTGCTCTAAGATGATGGTAAGCTCAGATACAAAAATCGACATCTAAGCACGTCCAATATGTTGCTCTACAAAGCTCGCTAAACAATTCATTTCAAGGTTACCTTGTTTTACTGTTGCACACAAACAGACACATGGTGTGCTTTTGGCAGTTTTACGACTCAGACGACAAATGGCAAACGGCATCGGTGGTGTTATTTGTTGCTTGCAGTTGGGAGACAGCGAGAGAGAGATAGTGGTGGGGGAGTGAGAGCGAGGATGAAGTGGGAGACCGAAATAAGAAGGACACGGAGATGCCGGGAGAGGAGAGTGGCGCTGAAGCAGTCTGGGAGATGGTAGCGTGTGAGTTTCAGATAGAAAGTAAAAGTAGGAGACAGGAGAGTAAAGGAAACGTGAGAAGTGGAAGAACGGGGGGAAATAAAACAATAAAAGTTTGAGGAGGTTAAAAAAAGGAGAAAACAAGTGACAATGCTGCCAGATTCCACTGTTTCAAAAAAAAAAAAAAAAAACACTGAAGTTGACAGGCAGAAAGGCAGACACATGCACACAGACAAATCCACATACAGGCAGAAAAGTCTTTAAAGTGGCAGATGAGCTGACAGACTGAAGTAGACTGAAGCAGACAAGCGGGTAAAGATTCAAACAGAGGAATGCTGCAGTGCAGATGGACGATGAGATATTCAGTCTAATTGATAGGCAGGCAGACTGCCAATCAAGATATTCTACTAGCTTTAAAGATAATGTTCAGTCAGTACTCAGTCAGGTAGACATCTGTAAACTCACATATTGTTGATATGAACACATATGGTTTTCATGTGTAATCTTTCTGTTTTTATTCTTTCTATATGGCAGTGAATTCACACTTTCAGCTAAAACACAGATAAAAAAAAAACCCATGTGCATGTTATTCAAAAAAAAAATTCTAACTTTCCCAGAGCACCTAAAGGGCTAAAGTGAGCCCTCGATCAAATAGTTTAAGACTACACCGTTCACCTGCTTGTGTCTGAAGTATTACTACGCTAATATGAATGTTTCAAGTTTTTAAAATAGAGACTGTGGCGTGACTGCGTGGATTCTGCAGGTTCCCATGACCTTAAGCTAACCAGAGGTTCACATGAAATTCTTGAAAAGGATGGCAGACACAGTCAGAATAGGTTTGAATGGGCTGATGTCATTCTACAGGGTCCAGGTTATTTCACTTCTCTCAGTTGTGCCGTTTCCCTGCCTTTGACACACAGATTACCAGACCAGCAGATCAAAGGAAAAAGTTAAATTGGGTTCACTGTAAAACCCCAATTTTGGACAGTTTCTTTAAACAGAAAATCTGTTGCTGACAATGTTAGACTGCGTATCCGTCATTCCCTGAAAGCTTGGCCGCTTTCAAGTTCCGTGTCGCATTTTGAAAAGATCTTGATGTCTGCGGTTACTGAAATGTACTTTTGGTTGTGTGTTGCGTTAACATCAGTACAGAGAGGAAAAAAAAGTTGTTTTTGAGCATGCACCCGAGTCACAACACTATTACCCAAATCCTTCTACAACATTTGTTGCTTTGGCCCTTTGAAGTGCACAGGGTATTGGAAATTTCCTGGTGTATTCTGACAATGTGCTATTCATTAGCTGTCTTCATATCTACGAATAAAGGTACACCTTGCTGGTATCAGGTTGGAAGGCCTTTCACAAAGCTCCCATTTTACCACATCCAAAAGGTGGTCTCAATTTCTGTGGCATTCGGAGGGTAGGGTCAGAATTTGGTGTAAACAGTATGAAAGCATGGCTCCATCCTGCCTTGCATCAACAGTTCAGGCTGCTGGTAGTGATGTAGTTTGGGGGATATTTTCTTGGTACATTTTGGGCCCCTTTAGTAGCCAAAGCCTATGCCACAGTATTGTTGCTGACCATGTTTACCCTTTATGACCACAGTATACCCATCTTCAGATGACTGCTTCCAGCATGATAACTTGCCATGTCACAAAGCTCATGTCGATGAGCAGTCGAAGAGGTGTACATAACAGAGTACTGTAAGAGTGAAATCTGTGCACTTTTTTTTTGAAAGACAGGGAAAGTCTCCTTTCCCAGTATGTTGACAAGATCGTTAATGTGTAACATGTGTATTAACACAGAGCCCTAATGACCAGTTATACTGCACTCCCAAAGACAGAAAACGTGAAAAAGAGTGACTGCCGGTGATCTTCGAATTATTTCTTATTACCAAAAAATTCACTAATATGGCCAAAAACTAAATTATAAATCCAATTAATATATTCATTTCAATTCTGTATTATTGCATGCTTATGTAAAAGTGGGGATTTAAATGTATCGGCTTCGTGCATTTAGCTGCCGATGTCACATATTACTCCAGAAATCGCTAGAGACACAGCAAGGATGGCCAAAAAAATGAGAGAAGACAGCTTGTGAACAAGAAGCAGATAGCTTTCACATTAGTAATTTCATCAGCAAGATTCGTATCTGTTGGAAAACGCATTTCAAGTATTTGGTCAAGGAAAGGTATTCTCTCAGTTCTCAAGGCTGACGGCTTGGCACAGTAATGTTTACAATCAAAGCAAATCTAACTCCACACAGCTCATTTTGACTCATTACAGTACAATGTCTCCTTTTCCTAAAGTAGTAGTAGCTCTATAGAGCATGTCTTTTTCAGCTTGGCTTTTTTTATTAATATTTTTATATCATTTTTGTATCTACAAACCAGCCATGTCTTTATGCCTGATTCCCAAAGCTTCACAGTTCACCTTCACTAATATTTCCAAATGTAGACAAACATTCACTCAGAATCAAAGATGATCTGAGTAGATTGAAGTGGTTTAAGGTCGCAGGCTAAGGTCACAGTAACATCATGTCTGTCCTGTGAAGATATATCAGGATTGCAGGCATTTTATTATAGTCAGTACAAAAGTTCATTTGTTCCAAGAGGGAACTAATTGGATTGTAGTTGTCAAGTTCACAGTGACCTCACAAAATATCTTTTGGGCTATAAATTAGAAATCATATTCTCTGGAAATCATACTCTATTTTTTTTTTTTTTTATCTCACAGTCACAGTATGTGTAGGTGGTTCGCAGTTATGAAGCATCTAATAAAAAATGGAAACAGAAGTTGGTAACTAGAGAAAAGAGAGGCGATAGCAAGAGTCTGAAATAATGATAATTACAAACAAAATTACCATCTCATAATGTTTCTTCAAAAGACACAACGCTTAATTAATAAGCTTCAAATTGTAAAACCACACATAAAGGCACAAAGCATGATTATTTTTTTTTTTTTAGACTGACTGCATTTCTTTTTGTTTAATTTTATTTATCTACTATGAGATTCAGAAGTACAGTTGAAAGGAAAAAAAAACATACTGTGACATTTAAAATATGAAATTATCTCACCTTTCTAAGTTTGCAATACCAAAAAAGACAAGAGGAGTTTTTTGCTGTGAAGCTAAAGTAATTGCATTTCTGAGGCTCTTCTGACATTTTTGAAAGAGACTGAGTGAAAAAAACAGCAAGATGTATGAATTTTTTAATAGGCTGTTCTACAGTAATCTGTAGTTTTTTTCCACTGGATGTTATAATTCTAACACCATCTTTGCGATTGCAGAATTGTCCACTAGAATCTGAATTTCAATTCAGAATTCTTTGAGTTCCAAATCGCTCTCCTGCTACTCAGGACCTAACCTAGACGTGACTTTGGATATGATAGTCCGCCCTGCACCAGTTCAACATTAACCTTTTATTTTTCGCTTCGTAAAATAGGCTACAGCAACCATACCTTTAGTTAGCAAACACGCTACGCGCCAAATTGCACAGAAACAATTTGGTCATAGTTGTGTTGCTTAAACAGTGCACTTGAAAAACAATGCAGTTGCCAGTTGAAAAAAGGTTCTATTTATGCTCGCTCTTCTTCTGGAGCTCAAATCTGAAGCACAGCAGCTGTAACTTTATGAACATCTGGATTCATGAACACATGACAGGGATGAAGGAAAAAAGGATGTGTGCAGGTGGGTGGTGAGTTAAGTCTCTGTGGAATCAGCTGAAAGGACAATCAAACTATTTACAATTCATTTGCGTGACAGTATTATGTATTAAATTGCCAGATCAGATTAATTACTCATTAGCTCATTACTCAAGTCCCTGCAATGCTGTTCTGGATCATTTGAGCCCACTTCATGTATCTGCTTCTTTTCACTTTATTTTTTAAATTTTGTATTAAATGCAAACCCCCATATCTTATATTCGATGCTATGGCGGCTAATACGAACATTTCCTTTTTTTTAAACAAATAAAAGTTAAGTTTCAGAAAAGTGATGAACGCCTAGTTTAATGCACAGCACGACTGTAAAAGCATTATAGCAAACATAGACTTGTTTGAAATGATCTGCGCTCGCTGCCCCCGGCTGAGGCGCCACGTTGTAAGAAAAGAAAATGCCGTGAAATGATCTTTTAAACAACACCATATAAAAGCAGTCCTGTGTATGCATGCACATGCCCTCAAATATTTATAGTTTGACTCAAGGCATATTTTTTCCATATTCAGTTAAAAAAAAAGATGTCAAGATGTCAATACAAAGACTCTATTATGCTTTGTAGTAACAATAAATTTAAAAGTAGCCCAAGCCAAGGTTTGCAGTAGACTCAACAGCCTGAAATATAATTTTACTGCATATATACATGAAAGTATACATGGTTGAGATTGTGAGCTTGCATGCTCGTCAGCCTAGGAAGACAGAACACATACAGGCATTCATTTATGCTGGATAATAATTTTTACAGAAGTAAATTTTTACAGAAAATCTGCATACAAGCACAGGCACATATTTGTATTCCTTTTCTTGATGTTCTTTCACTCATTCTTTTTCATCCTCTGTTGCTTTTATTGCACGTTTATTTGAATCAATATAGCTATCCATCTGATAACGTTTCACATGTTTTATGTATCAGTACTTGAATGTTGCCTCACTCAAGTTCAGACTGCTTGAGATGTACTAAGCCGTTTGATTTGGAGTTGACAATTGTGTCAAAACTGTAACGTAAAAGGTGAGAAGAGGGACATAAAAGGGGGGAAAATATGCCAAGACATTTGCTGACAGAATGCAGAAAAGAAAAAAAATCTGTTTTAGAGATGGGAAGACTGCTGTAAAAACCAGAGAGGGTGATTGACAGGAAGGAGGAGTGACAAAACTGGAGAGGCTCCATGTGAACTAGTACAGCTGAATGAAGAGAGGTAGAAGAGAGAGATCTGGGATTAGAGACAGGAGAATGCCAGAGGGTACAGAAAATGAATTTTGATTATTCAGACGGTGCTGAGCAGAAATAAGAAACAGAGAAAAAAAAAAGAGATTAGTTACATGCCCTGGCAACTGTAATAAAATCACCAATATTGGCTCACTATTGCAATATTTTAACTACAGCGCGCTGCTCTAATGTCACATTCTAAACAAACCGAAAGCAACAGTTTGAAAATCGAATTTTAAAGGATCTGATTTTGTAACTCCTCACTCCATCATCAGAAAACTGCTCTTTCAACCATCATGCCACTGCAAGCTCTTATTACCGCAAGGTCATATTTGTTAGCTGAAAACGCATACTGTCCAGCGCTAAAGCAGGGCTACAGCAGCGTTTGCAGCTAATTAGAAACCCACTGAAAAAGCAAAGATAGAGGGAGCAGGATGATGAGCTGGGGAGATGTGGCACCAGCAGGGAGCGGAACAGCAAGATGTCATCTTTTTGTCAAGTTACAGTAGCAGTCAGAGCTGCTAGCTTACCAGAAAGCAAACTGGGCTTGTCTTATTGTGCTGGATTCTGTGCTGGATTTGAGTGGACCCACCTAGATGGCATCAAAACAGTGCGTCAAAAAAAAAAAAAAAAAACATGTCTTGATAGCTGGCAAACTAAACCGCTATCAGGGAAACAAGAGAAGTACTCTAAATATAAAACTATGTCTTGCTTGGTTTGATGATTTTGCCTTTGGGTGTGATTGTTTGGCAAGTCATATATGCTGGTGCTTTAATAGCCAAAACATTCGGCAGAATCAACTTCCACCCACTCACCACTAATTTTCAATTTCACAAACTTCCGTTGTTTCATTTGGATATTCAGGTTTAAGGGGGTTACAGTGCCTGGCTAGTTGCCTGAACAATCAGATGAATTTTTGTGTATTAGGCTGCCTTGCAGTTTGAACAGTTCATCTTTCTACCAACTGATATCCCATATGCTCTCAAAGGATTTGTAATGAAGCTGTAATGATCTCGTTTAAATATTATTGAAGTCATATTTTACATATTTTTGACTAATTATGTTATTAACTGATAATGAATGAAACTGAACCTTGCCGCAAATCAGCCCGTATTGATCTATCAGCATGTAACCAGGCGTGCCCTCCCGCACTCTGCAAAGCATTAGATTAAACAAGACTTTCATCTGAGATGCAAAAACAACGACAACAAAAAGCTTTTGTGCGATGGTGCTGGGAAAGCAAAGCGGAGCCAAAGCAATGCCCCGCGCTGGACACAGCACAAAGGACCAGACAAGAACTGCTGTAGAGAAACAGAGAAATGAAAAGGAGCAGTATGAGGAGGGAAGGAAGAATAATGACAAGAAGGGGCAAATGATGCATCATAAAGAAACAGGAGCTGAAAGAGACAAGATAATAACTGGAAAAAAAAAAAACAATAAGTGGGACAAATGGATGACTGTGGCTTTGAGAGAAAGACCTACAAGGAGGGAGGGTATCATCGGCCGCATCTATCACTTTCCTCATTATCCTGTCTGTCCTTTCACACAGACTGCTAAAACTCTGTTAAGACTCTGTCCTGTAAACTGTATTCATTCAGCATGTGTAGTTTGAGTATGTTTGTGTGTATCTTTTGGAGCTACAGTAGTTGCAGAGTTTATTTTTAAAATTCTGATGACATTGCACATGTAGTAAACTTGCAGTGAATGAATGACAGTCAATACAGTATATCGTGTGTGTGTGTGTGTGTGTGTGTGTGTGTGTGTGTGTGTGTGTGTGTGTGTGTGTGTGTGTGTGTGTGTGT
>JAVDPK010002312.1:509206-521042 GCA_034780415.1 Cichlasoma orientale
TGTGTGTGTGTGTGTGTGTGTGTGTGTGTGTGTGTGTGTGTGTGTGTGTGTGTGTGTGTGTGTGTGTGTGTATCCGTTGTTATCAGTATCAGTCCAGCTTGCAGCACTCAGAACAGCAATGATTACAGTGTGCAGGACAGGGGACATAAGCTCGGTAATGAGCTTTGTGTGTGTGCAGTTTTTTGTGTATGTGCGCTTTAGATGTGCACATATTACAGCACATGATGTTTCAGGTATGTGTATGTTGGCATGTGTGTGTGCACGTGCATGTGTGTGTGTGTGTGGCCATTCACTCAGTTTTCTTCCTTCACCCCTGTCAAGTAGCCACTGTGGAGACGGAGAGGTGGAAGAAAGGATAGCAAATAGCTGGTAGTTGCTGAAGTGTGCTGGGATGGTGGTTGGAAGCAGCAGCCTGAGAGAAGTGGAGGGGAAAATGCAGGAGAAGGAATCTAGATGGCATGAATGGATTGAGTCTAAGTGGGGAATTGAGATTTTAGTGGGAAAGAAGGATAGAAACGGGGAAAACAGACACACAAGAAAGCGACGAGGAGCATCAGTGCTGAAAGAGGAAAAGCAACTTTTATTTTCTTGTGATAATTAAATAATTTGATTGTTATCACAAGAAAATTAGCTTTGTTATCCTGGGATAACACAAAAAAAATGAACTCATCATGAGAAAATAGTTTAAAATGATTATAATCAGAAGCATGCTCGGTTTTATTAGTACACCAAGAGGAAGGAAATGTATTATTTTTAATCCAACGTAAAGATTATTTGCATGTACAAGTGAAGATTGCCCATTTCCCTTTATTAGCTTTTGCGCTATTTTCTCGTCACCTCTTTAATTACTGTACATTGTGTAATAGAGGAAGAAAATAGCCTCAGTATCAGCTATGCAACATTTCATCCATTGCTAAATAGCAGCAGTATGGAGCTGTAGCGCAGACGCAATAGATCTTTTTCACAGGAGATCTTTTGACATGTTTACATTCACGTAGAGTGAAATGAATGATGGCTCTCAGGCTTTTGGTATATATGCATGATGACTCACTGTCACACTGTCATAGCTTGCAATGAAATAATAGAATGAATAGAGCAGAGGTCTCACTAGGATCTCGTCTCCTTTTCTTTCCTTTTGCCTGTCAGTAACAGCTCCATATTTGGAAAACACTTCTATAATACACATCCTGAAGTTATATTTCCCAAACCACTTTATTTGAGTCTGTATTTATTTGATTAGCTTCAGGTTTATTATATTGTTGCTTAGAGGTGTGTTAGGATAGAGCAGGTGGTTAGAGAAGCTATTGACTGGGCTGGAAGTTAGCATCCATACAAACACACTCAACACACACACACACTCTCACACACTCTCCAACAGTCCCATTTATCATGCAGTGATGGCTTGATAGCTTAGCCATTTGGTAACCCATGTTATAATGTTTAGCCAGCTGTGACGGTTGTCCTAATGACTGGACTGGGTTTATTTAATGGAGCAAAACCTGCTGGAAATTTGAGATTTGCCAGAATCTACGAATATCTGTCAGGGTTGTAAGCAGGGAAAACTGCACCACGTGCAATAAGACGCAGGTGGACAAAAACAGGAGCACGCATGGGTTCCCTTTGAAAGCTATTGATGGTTTAATTTCACCGCTTGGCTCAGGCCACTAATGGGACCTGTCAGACAAGTTGTTTCAAATGTGCTGCATCAGAGCAAGTTTCATCCAAACACAATGTAAGCTTTCTTCAAATGACCAAAGCCCATTAACATAGGTCATATGGTTTATATCACTAATTAAGGGTGGATGGATCATCTACTAATTTGCCACAAGTTGATCACCAGAAAACAATTATCAGCGGCTTTATTTTAAGAATCACACAGTCTTTATGCGTCACACACAAATGCGAGAGATGCAGGCTCCAGCTTCTGAAATGTGAGGATTCGATGCTTTTCTCTATTTTAAACCACGGTAAACTCATGGGAATTAACAGTTTTCTTATATCTGAGTTAAGTTACAGGTTAATCGATTATAAACAGAAATAAAACCCTTAATTTTTCAGAAAAAGTCCAAAGATTATTAGCCAAATGCCCAATGAGCTTATCAACAATTCACAAGAATCCCCACTCCTCCTGCTGTACTGGTCAGATTTTAGTGAAACTTGCACACATTGATCACCTAATGGGTCTTCACCTAAACCTGTGCTCAAGGGTAAAGTCACATTTGCCGTTTTAGGGGCAATAGCCTGTGAACTGTGATGGATCGTGAGCCAGATGAGCTGCTATGCCGCTGATGACCTGGGTTTCTTTCTGTCACATTTGGCTCTGGCTCTGTTTTAGCATCTTCTTGCCCTTCCATGTGAATGTTAAGCAACTGAGAGCAGCAGCAACATCCAGTAGGCATCACTGACAAAAGACATGGCACGAAAGGAGGGGTGGAGGTGGGTTGCAAAGCAGCTTTACAGATGCACAGCAACTATAGGCAAGCTAAAGCAACTTACCTGGAGCACCCTGTTGATTTGCTAATAGGATTTGTAAAAGGGTAACGCAGCTGATCCAACAGCTGATGTGGGCTGAGGTCAGCTGTTCTGCTGGTTGAGCTGTGTTCTGTGGCCCGCCTGAACAAATGCCATTCAGTACGTTTGTGTATTTTAGACAGGCACTGTTCTCATTTCAGCACTGGACTCCACAATCAGCACATAAATACTTAAAGAACCTTCTTGCTGCCTTTTATTTTAGTGTGTGTGCAACTCGTGTTATCAGTGAGCGCAGAGGTTGTTTTGACTGTTCTGTCTTGTCACACTGACACCGGCATCCTATAACTGACATTTGGCTGGAATACAGCAATACACTGATGATCTATGGTGTTTGACATTTCTATACAGAAGAATATGAACACGAGTGTTGTCAAAGATAAAGTGAATTTGTTTATTAAACACTCTTGTTCAGCAGCCAAGTCGTGCTTTATCTGCAAACACAGTTCTCAACAGCGACTTCTTAGGTGCTTGTTACACAATCCAGCATTTTAAAATGTAAACATTGCTTAGATACTTTTATCTTTGGCGTTTGAATCGGGGACCATATAGCTGGAAGCATAAAGGAAGGAAAGACAATCTTGGAAGTATTTTACAGATTCAACTCTCATGTCTACTAAACTTGCCAAAATCCAATTGCCCTTTGAGAAAAGGTTGGCCCACAGTGTACACATACATATTTCATTTTCTCATCAGTTTATATTGATTGACCGATCCATTGCCAGGTTTCTGCCAGTCAGTGAGGAGGCTGCTGTTGGAACCCCAGTGGGAGTCATCGTAGCAGCTGCTGTCAATCAAACAATCGTGTACTCCATCATCGAAGGCAACGAGGGTGGTGAGTAAACTTGGCTGGTTATACTCAGTTTTCCTGTGTAGGTTTCAGTTATGGGCTGGTGTTTTGCTATTTGTTAAAAACAAAAAAGTTCAAAATATATTCCAGTCTGCTCAGGAGACACTACATGCCTTCCACCTCATTCTATAAAACTCTAATTACTAGATATCTGCACAACACTCACTATCTGATTCATACATTTATACATAACTATATCCCACCCTTCTGTCTTTTTTATTGTTCGGTCTTATTCTACCCAGGTGTGTTTGCTTTAAATGAAACAACAGGGGTAATTTACACTGCCAAGCCCCTGGACTATGAGGCCGACCCCAGCTATGTTTTGAAGGTAGAGGCGGACTCCATGAGAGTGGCGTTGTCAAACCTGCGAGCTCCCTCAAAAAGTAAGTGTGTTTCTGAGCTGTCCTCCAAAATGACAGGACAACTTATGACCTTGGAATGCGTCACTGCAGATCTCCCTTTGGCTTCGACTGGTACACTATATAGACAAGAGTACTGGGCCACCTACATATTATATCTATAGGAGCTGCTCAGCCATGGGAATCCATACCATGAAGCTCCTGGCACACAGTTTCCCTGCTGATGTTAATGCCAGAGGAGGTTTGAAACGCTGCCCCACTCTAAAACTTTGACTTTGCAATGATACCACTTACAGTTGATCGTGAAATATCTGACTTTGCATCCTGTTACAGTACCACACTTGAATTTAGTGTGCCCTTTAAAATGACCTGTTCTTTCACAAATGTTTGCAAAGGAAGACTGCATAACTGTGTGCTGGATTTTATACACCTGTGGACTGAAAACAGTTCAAAGATTAAGAGGGCCAATACTTTGGTCCATATAGTGTATATACTGATATACTTAGTTGCGCACACTTATAGAAGTTGCATGGGCAGAGTGGGGGGACTCAGTGTATTCACAGGTTAAAGATCATTTCCTGCCCAATTCGACATTTGCGTTCTCACATGCGCCTTCATCAGGGAATGCCTATAAAAGCTCAGAACTGCAGTGCATGTGTTAAAACAGCTTACGTCTCTGTGGTGCTCTCTCTCTACTTGTGCCTTGTACAAGTTCCATAAAGCTATACTTTATATCATACTGGACTTTTTCTTCTCACTTAGATCTCTATCAAACCTGCAGGTTTTTACCAGTTTGCTGTCCTTACTGTTGATGTTGTAAATTAAGAAGCTCGGCTTTCTTCCTGCTACTAGATGTGTGTCTCATTGGCTCTCACTGGAGGTCTTGGCACATGCAATTATATAAACAGCCCAGAATGTATTTCTCAAATGTCAAAAAGCATTTGCTATGATCAAAGTGGGAAAATAAGCTGGCAAGCGGGCTGGAAGATTGAAGATCATATCTGTAAAGCTTTTCCCAGTCTGTCCCAAGCATTGGTGCTCAGTGATCTGAGCAGGTCAGTTCAGTGTTAAACCAGCCGTAATCTACGTTTTTAGTCTTTAATTTTTTCCCTAAATTGCATGTGAGAGTAAGTGTTGACTGAAACCGAAATTGTGCCTTTCTCTCCTCTCTTTAATTGTTTCTGTCTCTTCTTTCTGCCTCTTCCATCCGCCTGCTGGTGTTTTTGCTTTGAAAACATATCTGCATTCTTCTTAATTGATGTTCAGCTACCCAGGTCTCTCTTCCTTAATTATAGTGTTTACCGCATGCTGTTCTTGTTTCATTTAAACGATTTGAATTGAAGAATTCTGCTGGGATTAAAGCTACAAGTCATTGTAGTCATTAGCAAAACTCCTTCAGTTCTTCTCGGTGCACATTTTAATCAGGAAACAAATCAATAAGAGATTTCAACAATATGTTAATCCTGCCTTCTAATTCAAGTGAAGGTTTGGGTAGAAACTATATGTTTTGGTGTTCTGTTTTAAGGATGCCTGTTAAAGAGAAACGGAATATTGTTTGTATCTGTTGTTTGCTTTTTCATTTTAGCAGCGCAAGTTTATTACAGATTTTTTTTTTCTTTTGTCTGTATTGAAGTAAAAATTTCTGGGATGTGTTCTGTCATTCTGACATAATTCACTTTTTAACAGACTCAGGTTTGTTGTGTTGCACTTTTTACGTGGGTGTGATTCAGAATTTCTTGATAAAGACTGAATACGAGTCATTCTGAGGTGCAATTACCGAATACAAAAGACAGTAGCTCGTGGGCTAAATGTTTTGTCTTATAGTCAGCGTTTGAAAGATATGTGAGGCATTTAAAACAGATCGTTCCGTGCATGTGTTTGTAATAGTGAAACTGAAATATTGATGCAAACTAATCTTTTTAATCTTGGCATGGACATTACTTATGAAGATAGTTGCCGCGGAAAGGCCAAGATGTCTGCGATACCGTCGATAATCATTAGGAGTGAGGTTTCTTGATGCATGCGTCTCAGAAATGTGATGAGGTGCTTCAGGTCCGCATCGCCGCTACTCTACTTGCATACTCCACACTCAGCAGTGCCTTAAATATCTCACAGCATACTTTCAGATGGTGAACTTGAGCTTTGAAGTCCTTTAGACCTTATTCAGCTAACTATCCCACGTTTTATAAACCTTTGAATACCCTGAAAATGCAATTTGCCAGTGATTTTAGGAACATTTCAATCAAAATGGAACCACAGCTGTTTGGGTTCGGTTTGCAGTACCAAAAGCTTTTAATGAAATCTGATCAGACCCCAGCCTCAGAGTGTTGACAAAAGCGATAAGGAGATTATTTTAATCATATTTTTCTTTCCAGGCTTTTAATTGTAGCCAAATTAATTATGGCTGATGAAGGAAAATGCTTGTGATTAGGTACTTTAACTCTGTGTTTTGTTTTGTTTTGTTTTTTGTTTGTTTGTTTAGTTGGGAGGGTTTTCTTTACATTGCTGATTGTGGAAATAGGTTGGATCTATGGCTGTACATTTTCAACTAGGGGAGATTCTTAATCATTGTCAGAGCAGATCTAGACAGGCTAAGTTGCATATAAAAAGGAAAGCGACAGTACCAGTTTAGATAAGTAGACCTGATGTCACTGTCAGCACCCACAGGCAAAGGTAGTAATAGATAGTAATAGCTGCTGCAGATGCCATCTGTGCCACCTGCCACTCAAAGAATACCTGCCAATTGAAACTTGAGGGCTGAAACTAGGCAGCATCGACCGACTGCAGTCATCGGTCGATGCTGCCCGGTTGTGGGTGCTCCATATACCTGACTGTGTTTATCCTTGTGTACGTTTTACCAAAAGTGTCCCACAGTGTATTTTCTGCTTCTGTTTTCTAGCTAACACAGCTAAAGTGGTGATCGATGTCCAGGATGAAAATGACCACCCGCCAGTATTCTCTAGACCTCTCTACATTGGAGGAGTTGCAGAAGATGCCAAAACTTTCACTTCAGTCTTGCAAGTACAGGTACAACTACAGAAAGGCCTTCCTATTCACACAAATAATATCAAATATATGTATAGCTTGTATTATATAAGGTACTGCTTGCACAGTGCCTGTTTGGAAATGCATGCTTTTACTTTTTTTTTTTTTTTTCCGTTTATATTAAATAGAAAAAAGTTTTTTAAAAAAAGAAAACATGATTGACTGGTAAGTTTTTGATTTTGAAGTCTGCTGATTGAGAAATCGCTCTGTTTCTCTTTCTATCACCTAACTGCGAAAAAAAGATTCACGTAACTGTAAACAACTTGAGTGTCTTGCATATTATCAAAATGCCTTTCAGGACCCAAAATGGGTCACGAAGCCTATCTCTTTCAGTCTCTATCTTAGAAATAGCAATATGTTTTAATGAGCCTGGATGTCACAAGAGATTCAGGCAGGGTCCCTGGCAGAAACGTATGCGCTTTAATATTTTATTACAGTTTTTAAGATCATTCTTAGATATTCCTGCTTCATTAGATCGCCCCAGTGAGAGTGACAGGAACGATGAGAGCATCGGGAGAGCGTGTTCCACAAGTTCAGAAAACGTGCTTTCCTCGCTCATGAACCCAGTATTGTAATTTGCGGTTCCTCTGCTGCAGACACCTGAGGTTGTGGGCTTACAGTACCTGTGGGTTTTGTGTTAGTTAAAACTGTTTGGTTGAAACTGGTTTACAGCAACCTGCTTTTTAAACATTTTAAATAAAGTGAGAGGAAAGACTAGTCACGGGCTTTTTTTGCCACAGAGTGAGGCAATAGATCTGAAGGTTAAAGGAGGAGAAAGGATTGATGGTTAGATAAAGAGAGCTGACAGCCTGCTGAGAGACAAACTGAGTGGACAGAAGAAAGCAGGGAAGACATACATGATCTATGGTGGATGAATAGATAGCAGTGGGGGGGGGGGGGCGTCTAGAAAGACGGACAGGGATGCTCGCTGTACGCATGATAGCATCAAATGAAAAAGGGAGGGAGACAAAAGCTTCAGAGTAACTTTGAGAAATGTGCTTTTAAAATCTCAGTGGTTTCGTGCAAGTATGAATAATCCTATCGCATTTGTCTGAAGCACGCACATTGTCTTCAGGCTAAATTTTTAGTCTGTGTGTTGCTATATGCGGGGCGGTCCTCCCTTTAGAGTGTACAAGTTATAGTGCACATGGAGGAGATCGTCTGTTATTTTGTCCCTCAGAGGATGCCATAACACAAATATTGATTAGACGGCATCAACAAACCAACTCATTGCATTCATTTTTTGTTGTTGTTCTAAATTCATTCATTTCCCATTTTTTCTTTTCTTTTTTTTTTGTGCCTCCATAACGTAGTGGTCTACACATGTGCTTGGCAAGCAATTCCAGCAGGGATACAAATCCCCTTTGGGGTTGAGTCAGGAAGGTCCGCCTTTGTAAAACCCTGCCAAATCAAACATGCGGAGCTACCCCCTGTGACGACCTCTTGTGACAACGCAGCGGCTGAAAGTAGATCCTTCTACTTTTCCAGCTGAAATTAATAAAGTCTAAAGGTTCCATATTTAAGCGTCTGTCTTTCTCCAGCGTTCCCCTCTCTTTTAACTGGTATGTTGACCACAAATTGCCTTAAAGCAAAGGGCTATTTGGTGAGGTTGTGTTGCTAAGGATACTGATAAATTGATAATATACTAGACAGAAAGTCCAGATTTAATAATTCTTCCAGTGCGATGACTTTTTTTTTTTTCTCCATCATCACAATTACAAGGTAAACAGCAGAGCTACAATCCAATCTTTTCGTGATGGGACCAGCGTCTGTTTGGTTAGATGAAAATTTTTGCAGCTCTTGTTCAACTTTATTGAAGTCTCAGAGTATTTATTTGTGGCCACATCTTTCACATATTTCATATTTACAAAAAGCTTGGTAGGTGCAGGTGCAAAGGCAAATCAACTGTGACTTAAGAATGACGCCGGCCAGCTTAGCTTTTCCGGTGCAGCAGCACCCTGTGCAGCTTAAACCAGTGGATATCACATTTTTATGTATTGCTGGAAAGTTATCCTCACTCAGCCATGCACCTCTGCAAAGGAAGTACATAGAAAAAAGATCAATACATTTGTGCTCCCCTCAGCCCCCCCCCCCCCAATCTCATCTTTCTCCTTATTACCTTTGTTTCTTCTCTGTTGCTCGCTACCATGTCTTTATTCACTGGCTATGACACAGAAAAACATATTTTCCTTTGTTTTTATCTATCTACCTTTGATGTGGTGGGTGTCTGTATCTACATTTTTAGCCCTTCTTGTAATAACCCGGCATAAAATCAATGTCTGTCTGAGTGTGTGTCTGGATTTTAATGTGAGATTTGCATGGATATTGAACAGGGGAAAGACACGATAGTTAGCCAGGCCGATAGATTAAATGATCTGCATAGATTTCAAAGGATCTCTTTACCCTTCTTCTGATTCAGAATATCACATTTAAAAAAATGAACTGAAAGCCTTATAAAAAGCTTTAATCTAAGAAAAAAATATCCAGAAAAGCAGCAATAATATGTGACCTCAAGATGAGTAAAAACTATAACAGAGGCATGCTATCAGTCCTGAACTACTCAGTATACATGGCAGCGTCTTGTATAGTGTCAAACACCTGGATTAATATGATGATGATAAGGAGGCAAAGAGCAGACCAACATAGTTATAATAATTACAGCCTATGGAATTTATTTTACAAAAAAAAAAACAGTGACTTGATCATAGTGTTTACGTCCATGATGATGATGATGACATTTCATAATAACAGTGATTATGGTAATACTGTTGGCGGTGTAATTATGATCACAGTAATACCATGTAATGGTTCATATTTTTCTTATTTTCCAGGCCCTGGACAAAGACACTGGTAACTACAGTTTTGTAATATACCGGCTGATCATCTCTCCTCCAGCTAGTAAAGACACTAAAGACACCAAAGACGGCTTTGTCATTGAGCCATACAGCGGCGTTGTGAAGACGGCTATCATGTACCGCAATATGAGGAGGTCGTATTTTAAGTTTGAGGTGGTTGCTACAGACAACTATGGTCAAGGACACAGCAGCAAAGCAGACATAGTGGTGTGTATAATTTATGTTTTTACATTGATTACATTTTGATGGCAGGTTTACGGTTGCTTTTTTAGATGAGGTTTTTTTTCAGCATCTAACCTAAAATGAACTGGATGACATGATTAGTGCAATGAGATTTTTATTGCTCCTAGAATAGCGTGGGGGAAGCTACACTGAAAGGATAGTTTTGCAAGTTACTAATGACTTCTTACTGGAAGAAGTGAACACGGCAAAACGATGCCCGCAGGGAGAATCCGTGTTTGGTTAACTAAAGCTAATGAGAAAAGTAGTTCAAACTACTTTTTTTTTTTTTTTTTTTTTAAATTATAACATTTACAGTGCACATTTGACATGAAATTATAGCAAAATGTACTACAAAAAAAAACCCACATACTAATAAAATGTCACTCAGCTGAGCTTAGTTTTAGAAGATCACACATAAGCCAAAAAGTAATATAATCCACTTTAAGCTTCGTGCCCAAAGTCTAACAGTCCGACACCTGCCTTTGAGAAACTAGAGTCCAGATGGGGATGTGCACCAAGCAGGATTGCTCTGTTAGCCAGGTAACTTCTAAAGAAGGCTGCAATATTTTTTTTTTATATATATATAAAAAATGACTGATTTACACCCAATACTCTGCAGTTTCTGTAGTAACTATAGGCAAAAGAATGGCAAAGAAGTGCATGAATTACTTGTATCACTATGCAAATATGAATGTAGTCAAGCCACCACCAAGCTCTAAAAAATATAATCAAACTGCTAAATTACATGTGCCCCACTGCTCCCTTACACTGCCCCATAAATCCTTTAGCAGATAAGTGTGAAAACCTGAAGCACAATTTCTGCAGAAGGGAAATGTTATTTATTCCACTGCATTTTTTTAAACCTTTTAGACCCGTCTGTCTTTTTTTTAAAGTTAATTTTAAAAGCTTCAGCAAGTTTTATCTGTTTTCTTTTCCTGCTGTGTAGGTGTCAGTCGTGAACCAGCTGGACATGCAGGTCGTTGTATCAAACGTCCCTCCTACATACGTGGAGAAAAACAAAGAGAAGCTTCTAAGGTAACGCTGACGCGTTTGTCGACAGAGCAGCCAGCTTGAGTTTTATGTTTTGCACTTCCAACATGGTAACTGCGTTTTTATCTAGAAAATAAAAGTATGCTTCATTGAAATTGTGGTGGTGTTTGGAAAAGCAAACATCCGATCCTCTCTGATGGAGTGGATTTTAATTTTTAACGCTGCACTTAAACATAAAGTGTGAAATTAAATGTATTTTAGTGAGACTCTCCTTTCAGGGGGATGCAGGAAACCTGTGTAAAACTCTAAGGACAAGTGTTCTCTTTACCACTGAAGTGTGCACATCATCCTGCCAAGATCTAAAGTGCTCTAGCAAGGGGCTTCAAACATTCAAAATTATTTGAAATAAACAATTTTGAACTCATCCCCAACTGATGGAGATTTTAAACGATTGCCAGTTTATACAGGACAGGCTTCAGCTCATGTGTATTTTCCATAAAAGCATAGTACACCTGTAGATAATTTGAATAAATGAGTAAAAGAAAGTTTTCCTATTAGAATTGTTATATAGCAGCAAATATGTCAAAAACACCGATTTTTTCACTACTTTAGCTGCCTATCCTCTGCATGGATATTATCTTTTACTAGACTTGGATAGCCAAGATAAACACCCACTACACTGATACTTACATTAAAATACTTTTAGACCTGTAACTTTGTCAAGTAGCAGTTTAACAAAACCGAGGAGCACATCAAGATATTCCTGTAAAGGTTTATGAAAGACTGAGCGTACTTTTCTTTAAGTCGTTTAGTATTGAAATTACGTTTTAGCCACAAATCGATTTATTTCTAGTTTGAACGGTTTGTATTGATTTAGCTCTGGTGTGTCTCCACAGGGGGGATTTAAACTCTAATTGTCACATGGGGTTTTCAGCAAGAGTAGCTAAAGAGCATAAACAGTCTGCTCTTATTATAATAATGTCCTA
>JAVDPK010002312.1:530440-547535 GCA_034780415.1 Cichlasoma orientale
GTGTGTATGAAGAAATCAAAATGCAGAACTGAGAACCTAATTTCACAACCTATAGCTCTTTTGCATTGCTGTATTTCATTACTGTGTGCGTCCTGTAAGTGCACCTTGCAGCCATTATCGGGAGAGTCGACTCTGTTGATTCTTCGGGTCACTAATCAACACATATCAGCATGACTGACAGACTTGTTGAACAACCATATTTAAAAGCTTGGCAGCAAAGATTTGCAATCAGACTAATTGGTGGAAGCCTTGAGCCAGCCTGATGTCCAGCTAATAAAAATGCTACGATGGCTCAAAACAGTCTCTATCGGATTGTTGTGAAGCTTTTTTGTTTAACTAGAAGTCTGGTCAGTATTTTTTTTTAATTACTAAGCAAATCATACAAAAATGCAGTCATAAATTTTGCAGTTTGAATAAAGCATCCTGAGCTATTTCTTGACAGTAACTCACACACCCCTTTTCACTGAAGCAGAGCTCGCTGATTTATCGTCACACTCGAGTTGCTTTTGTTGAACTTTCCCAAATCACTCCTAAGGTGAGAGCCTTTGCAAGGATTTATATGCCGAGTTATAATATCTTTGGGCTTTTTGGGCTTTTTAGTCTGCAGGCATCGCCTTTCCTTTATTTTACATTTTCCTCAGGCCAAAGAAAGCGGCTCAGTCTTAATCAAGCCGAGCTTGTAACCCCACATCAAACTAACACCAAACAAAGCTCTGAGTTTTGAATGCATTAACAGTCAGAGATAAACTCTGAAATTTTATCTTCACACAGTTCAATCACACGGAGCTCTTTCTTGCTAAGTTTACATATTGTAATGCATACTAATGTTCTTTCTTTTTAAAAGAAAAACTGAAGGTCAGCCAATCTGTGCATAGAGCAGCAGACTCTTTGAGGGCAACCTAGCAGTTTTCCGTTGATTGTATTCACAAGTAAAGCATATATTAATCTCAGTCTCCAAATTTGGTTATTAATGACTGCAAAATTGTGAGGCCAAAATGAAAAATGTTGAGCTGCATGGCAGAAAACAATAAGTCTCTTTTTTTTTAAATTATTGGTCCATTTAAAAAACTCCATCAGATGTTGACAACTTCACTTTCACATAATACAAAATTGTCAATACTGCAAAAGTATAAAATAATGAGTCGGTGATGCTGATGTTGTTGAGCCTGTTCTAAAAATTCTGCTGTACTAAAATCTGATGCAACAGATCCAACATCTATTTTAGGCATAGTACTCATAGGTGGCCTTCTCAGTGAATGTCCCATGCTTGGTAACCTTTGAAAAATGGCACTATTCTGAACCCAGAACAGGAGGGAAGAGGTTAATGACGCATTTGTAGAAATGTCAAACTTTTAAGTTTGGGCCGTACGTTGGTGCAGTTGTTAGCGCTGTCGCCTCACAGCAAGTAGTTTACTGGTTGAAACGCCACCTGTGGCCTTTCTGTGTGGAGTTTAGGTCCCCTGTGCCGGCCCCCGGCTTCCTCCCACAGTCCAAAGACATGCATGTTAGGTTAACTGGTGATTCCAAATTGGCTAATGGATGTGAGGTAGATTTAAAAAGTCTAAAGTGCTTTGAGTGTTCAGTAAAGTGCTAAATCCACGTACATTAAATTAAGTCAATCAAATCTAAAAATGATCTTTTTCCTCATTGGCCTTCATGCCAGATTCTTTTTTTATCATGTTTGCTTTGCAAGTAATTTATTTGTTTAATCATATGGTCACGGACCATTGACAGTAAATTGAAGCAATACAAATAAGCTTTTAGGTGATTATTGTGAAATTGCTTTTACTTTTTTTAAAAATATCCTCTATCTCAACTCACTATCTGAACTAAAGGGCTTTATTCCTTATCTACTCCATGTTGCCTTGTTTTTGTCAGTTTTATAGCAAACTGTCTTTAATTTATTCCCAGTTGTTTGATATATTTGATTCGGTTAAACAAGATTCCAATAAGAACTGTATGTACAGACACCATATTAACATTTATCTGAAAGATTTATTTTTTTTTGAATTGCTCATGCACACATACACTGAAGGCACACAGATAGTTCATTTAAAATTCCTTACTGGAGCGTTAAGAAGAAGTTGAGAGGAATTCTTATCAGCATTACATGCATCACCGGTTTCCTGTCTGTCCTTGATATGCCTCCCCACTCCCATTAACATGAGAGCAATTCATATGCAAGATAGTAGGAGCTATCTCCTAATGACAACAAGGGATTTCCAATTGTGTGTGTGTGTGTTTGTCATCGCGTGTATGTGCATGTGAGATGACTAAAGCCCAAGTGATTCTCTGAAAAATGTGTGCTGAAATGAACTTGGATATGAGATAATTGAAATAAACGCAGCCCGTAATTTATAAAGACCACCGCGGGCAATAATTATTTCTATTGATAAACTGCAGCTCATGTTTAACTCAAGTGGGAGGTTCCTATATTTGTGTGTGTGTGTGTGCGTGCATCTGTGTGTGTTTACTAGGATTTGTCCTGTAATACTTATACTTAATATATGTTCTGCAGCTTGCAGGGACTGAATCTCTAAAAGCTATAAAACCTGGCAGAGTGCAAAAGTTTGCACATTTATAATTAAAGCCCATTATCAAACTGCTCAGCAGACTGATTTTCAAGGCTTTTTTAAATGTAATTACCTTTGGCTGTTCTCCTGACAGACTTAGCTTTTAATGTCTGTTTTCAATTACCTGTGAAAAATTAGGTGTTCTTAACTTATTATTAGCAGCGCATTAAATGAAGCATGTTTTTTTTTAATGTTAAATTAATAGTCACATTATTAAGTGATACACCATATGTCATCTCTTGTGCCGGCTAAATAACCAGACGTGTAGAATCAGTCCACACCCTTTAAATGTGGTTGTGTCTAAATGTGTGTATTTGCATAATGTTCCCCCCTATTTCCGTGGCAATGTGGGCTTTTTTGTCTCTGTTTCTTTAATGACTCAGGCCAGCAAGTAGTAGAAAAGAGCTTAAAAAGTAAGAATTTAAGCCCCCCAAAAAAAGGCAAAATAATACCATATGATTTTATTTGCACGAGAAACAACCAAATTAAAAAGAAAAAACATAAACTAAACATTTTAACACAGACACTCTGCACTTTAACTTTTCTTCTTTAATATTTTAAGATTTTTCTATTATTTTACAATTATTTTTTTCTATCAAAACATAAAAAATGTATAAAAAAGTTTTGATTGAAAGGCTTCCATTTGTAATCTTAGGCATGCACTAATATGTATTGAGGAAATTTTGTGCAGTCCCCATTTCTGCAATAGCGGCCAAATGTTCATTGGTACCTGGCCCTTTGGGCAGCACTAGATTGATGAAGCATGTGTCGTGTGTAAACTCAACCAGCAAAACCATGGCACATTGGAAATGTTAAAGGTGCTTTGTCAAAAAAACGTCATCCCGATGTTCTCGTACTTCTTATCTCTGATCTGCTCCCGTGTTCTATAGACATAGACCATATTACTCCTTCAAAAGGCCTCAATCACACAGGCCTATAAACCAGTCAGTGACCCCCCTGACAACCTCCAGGCGCTGGAGAACAATGTGTGTTCTCTGACCAGTTGGTGAGTGGTTGCAGAGAGGTTTACAATGCTGCACCGAAAACCTCTTTGCGATTGCTTTGCTTACTGGCAGGTTGCCACAGTCACCCACAGTTTGCATAGAAGATATCGACTTGTCTGCAAACACTCACCAACTGCTAGCTGAGACTGTGAAAAGTGCTATGCGTGCCAGAAAGAGAGACTGTTTGCTGTTTTTTTAAACATTACACCTTTTGAAGCATGTTGGTTGCAGTCATTAAAAAAGTCTAAAAGATGGATGTCGCTACCACGACGTCCCTCTCTCTTCTATTTATGTTCTGAGTTAGTATTTTTATAAATTTCCCTAAACATGTTTAGATTTCCGTACAGATGTTAACACTTCTAACAATATGTCTTGAAGTTGTCCCCCGTTTTTCCCTTTGCTTTGTATATGTCAGTATTTTTGTGAGGAAAAACTAATGATCGCTGAGTTCACTGAGATGAGACACGTAGCGTTGGATGCTAGGAAGCAGACAAAGGTTGATAAGCAATGATGGACTAAGTTTTAAGGATCTCTTATCCTGGCATACGATAGGATTCCTAAAGTTAATTAGGAGTTGTTTTAATAATACCAAATGGGGGAAAAATTCCTGTCTTACAGTTCTATTGTAGATAATGCTAAATTAAGACTCAGAGAAGTTTCTGTAATATTGCCTGGAGATCTTATCTTTCACAACTTTGACCATTTTAATCATTCTTCATCATTTATTTCTAATGTTCATCACCTCTTATCTCCTTCTTCATTTATTCTCTTCTACCCACCCTTATCCACCGCTGACAGACAAAAGTGAGTAGGACGTTGAAAGCTGTTTCACATCTGTAACGAGGAGTGTAACTATGTGAATGTGCTGTGACATTTTTTTGTTCTAATTTTGTTCTGGATAGTAAGTAGTTATTGTTTTTTATATGCCGGGTAAGTTGGTAGATCTGAGAGCAAATGTGTTAACTGATTTATTGTTCTTTTAAAGTTATATGGTTACGGGATACCAAGAGTCTGCAGAGTTTCATCACAAACTACATTATTGAAGTAACTGATTAATGCACCTTCATTACAGAGGAGGTCATAACCAGTTTTTTGTTGTAGGAAAATCTGCACACTCTCGGAGCTTCGTGACACAGTAGTCTCCCCCTCGTTAGATGTGTCAGTGTTTGTAGCAGTGCTGCAGAAACTTCTTTGTGTTGTGCTTAAAATCTAGTTTCCTTTGTTATTCAGATCTTTTTTTGTGCTACATTTTTTTGCCCCCCTGGTTAAAAAAAAAAAAAATAGCACAGAAGTAAAACATGTTACCGCTTAAGATCCCACAACCTTTGCTTCTCAATCTTTTCTTCATTCATCTGTTACTGTGAGGTGTGTTGTCATTTCATATGTCCAACCGTAGGTCTAGCAGACGGTCCTTTTTATTGGCCTTTTTTTTTCTTGATTTTGTTGTTGTCTCTTCTCATTGTAAAACATTTCATTTTATTTTTATCTGTGCATTACAGTGCTTTCATTTAAATTTCATTCAGTCCCAGTTCTTCTTCCATTTCATTTAGCTTTAATTTATATAGCTACATTTTTCCTATTCATTATTACCCTTGTGCCTATTTTATCTGTAATTCTTTTTATTTCTTCCTTCATTCCATTTTCTGTCTCATTTTTTCCCCCCTCCATCTATGTACTAGTCGCTCAAACCACGGTGGTGCTGGCGGGAGTGGTGGCAGTTTGGACGAAAGTGACCGCCAGCGTCTGATCTCAGATTTTGCCACTCGAGCGATTGCCGCCCATCGCCAGTGCGTTGCTAATGGAGGAGTGCTCCACAATTTACCCAAATCTGAATCCAACATCACCTTTCTCTCTGATGAAAACCCCCTGACTATCAAAAATCCCATCTACCATGAGGATGGGACTTTGAGTAGTCCAGAGACTCTTGGAAGAAGCCAGAGAAGGAAGGATCTTCTTGGGAATTTCTCCCCTTCCAGGAAAGGCCTCCGAGAGGCCTGGCTGAGGCTCAGCTCTCCTGTATGTGATGTAGGGTTTGGTGGATACAGTGGCAGTGATAGCGGATGGGGATCAGGGGGTGGACACAGCTGGACCCTCCCATCAAGATTACATCGAAGAGAGATGTATGATGCTTTGAGGCGCCAAGTAGTTATGGATCCCGTTCAGTGGGAGCTGGAGCTCCTAAAGGCAGAATTCAAAGAAAGTAAAGATGCTGGTCTGGATTCAGGCTTTGACCGTGGACTGGATTCAGATGTGATGGGAAGCCCGAGTCTGGAACCCAAACTGACGGTGAAAGAACAAGCCAGACAGTTTGAGCAACAGGCACTCCAGGAAATGAGGCAAAGGCAAAACAGAGATTCCCGAGGATCTCTGTCACCTGATATTCTGCTTTCTGTTCTGCCAGAAACTCCTCAGCATCATAAACATCCCCCCACCCACAGTGTCCCAACTGGTCATAGTAAAGAGGGTCCCCCGAGTATCATCGTCACTCAGAGTGATGGTACCCCACCACCAAGTCACAAGCCAACTCCTCCTGTGCTACGGCGCTTTGGGGCAAATTTGACAGGAAATCAGGGTTCAGAAGACAGACTTCAGGTCCACTTAGAGGTGATTCCTGATCCTCCTTCAACACCTCCACCACCACCGCCACAGCCTCATGCCTCCACTCCTCCCCCCTCTCCTCCTCCATATCACCCTCCTTCCCAACCTCCTAGCTTTCCAGCTTCATCCATACAACCCAATCATATAGAAAAACAGGCTCCTCCTCCTCCTCCTCCTCCTCTACCCCCTACGCCTCCACCTCCTCCGCCTCCACCTCTCCCTCCCCCTGTGTCGCCCTCAGTCCTCCGTCCATCCACGTTTGTCCTCCCAACTCTCTCAGAGGTGCCTGCTCTGCGTCCTGTGTCCCTCCGAGCCCCACCACCGCCCCTCCCCGTGGAACCCGAACCACCACGAAAAGAGCTGAAAGGAATCTTAAAGAACATCCAAAACATAGCGGACATTGAGAAGTCTGTGGCCAACATGTTCAGCCAGATAGATCAGAAGCAGATCCCACTCAAAAAGGTAATGAAGAGCCGGGCCTCCATGGATTCCCTGGATTCTCTTGACTCCTTGGATGTGTTAGCAGCTGGAGGGGGAGAAGGGGGAGACAGTGGTAAAGAAGGAGGAGGAGAAGAGGCTCCACCTCCACCTCCACCTCCACAGATTCAGCCCAACCCAAACATGAACTCCATCGTGGAAGAGCTCGAGAAGCGATTCCCCTCTCAGTCTACAATGCTCTAGCCTTTGCTTTTCTGAAATGGAAAACGCTCAGAGGAGAATTTCTTCACATTGCTGCAGAGCTGACCACAAAGCTGTCAAGGAACTGATGTTCAAAGTAGCTTCATGGGACAATCTGAGTATTTTTAACATGCTGTGCTCTTCCACACCATGGCTTCCTGTCTTATACATCAGAAAAAGAACTTTGCTCAATAGACTGTAAATGCTACAGGCAAAGGAAAAATGGATTTCCTCTCAGCTGATGGTACTTCGCATGAACAGGAAAGAAGAAGGTCAAAAGTTTTGCGGGTGGGTGCTGTCGAAACAAGAGTGCTGAAATATCTTTTTCAGGTGAAGTCAATTACATATTCATCCGCAAAAGTTATACTCAGTCAGCAGGCGTCTGTGTTATTCTCACAGAAATTTGATAAGACACGCAGTCGTTGGCAGACACTTGCTGTAATGAGAAACTGATTACAAGTTGGACTCGGTTTTAACACTCCCTCTGAACTTTGAAACAAGTTGATTACGGATGTATCGGATGTGAAGAAGAAAATCAAACAGACAGGGAAGAGCACTGTTAACTCGGACAGCTTGGAGTGCTATTTGCTGGATGGGGATCTTTGTCTTCAAATGGATAGTTTGGCTGCAGTATTTCTGCTCTTACAGAGCAACAAGCAGTGATGTTTATTGATTGATACAATTACTGCCACATTGAGTTTTTCCATTTGATTTATTCTTTGTTACATAGTTACAAAGTGCTGTCATATTTACTGTAACATCACAGTCTTTTTTCCCCCCCTGTACAATTACATTTTCTGTCCTGCCCTATCAGTGGGTTGCTGTCTGCAAACATATTTCCATCTTTCTTATTAATTTGAGTGGTGCATTGTTCATCCTTTTCAATCCTGTCTCCTAAAAACGTTTCATATGCACAGCTCAGCCACAATATTAAAGCCACCTTCCTGTCTGCTTGTTAAGTCTGAAGTAGCGTGCCATTTCCAGGATCCTTCAAAAGCAAATCCCCAAAGCAAATAAACACAAAGCCACTATTTTAGTTAAAAATAGTCCAAAGTCTCCCAGTTCTAATAAAGTGATCAGTAAAAAAATTCCTTAATGAAATGTAGCGTCCAGTCATGCATTAGAAAGAGGATTTACAGGAGGATTAGAAGGTAGTATTGCACTACATACTAAAATAACATATAAAGAAGAGACACCGTGTCACGACAGAAGTATTTCTACAAAAAAATAAAAAGCACTGCTATAAATTTGCACAAAATAAAAGTTGGGAAAAAACTAAAGGCTTTGGAGGATGTGTGAAGTCAGGTTCGTTGACATATAATGATCTGCCACCCCATATGTAGCGACAGAGGCATTGTTAGACTAAAATAAACACACGAGGCTATCTCTTGTTTCCTTAAACAGTCCCTGAGCATTTTTTTTTTTTAATGCAGGAGAGCTCATTGTCCTGCTGGGGGAAGCTGCTACCATCAGGATGCCACGGGGGTGGTGAGACGCCGTTTGTCTCTAACAATGTTTACCTGGGTGGTATGTGTCAAAGTAGCATCTGTGCCAGGGCCCAAAATTTCACTGAAGGACACTGCAATATAATGAGATTTTACACTTTACATTTTTTTTTTCCTGTTCATGGTTTTAATGTTCTGTAGGTGCCTAATGGGTGAGTGAATGGTCCGACAATTTTTGATGGTAAGGGCGATGTATATTCAAGCTGTTCTTACAAAGCAGGATGGGCTGGAAAATACGCTGCTGGCTTGATGAGGAGCTGTGATTTCAAGGGGTTGGGACTGCGTTTGCAATTATCTTGTTGTTCACTTTGAGTGAATTTTTTTGTTAACTGCTATTGTTGTTGACTCCGGTAATTCTGTAAATGGCCTGTAGCATCTGCTGCTGTGAATGTAAGGGGATTTTCATATTCTGTGTCATAGTGGTTCCGTAGTGTAGTGTAGTTACATTTGCATCGCATTAACAAGTGTTCAATTCCAGGAGGGGACGCAAATCCCTTTGGAATTGCATCTGTTAAATAAAACATGTGGAGCCACCTGCTGTGGTGACACCCCCCCCCCCCCCCTTGTGAATAAGGGAATTGGTAAAAGTAGCTTTTACCATGTTGTGTGTCATGATAAAAGTCTCTGTGGACCCCAGACTTTCCCTTATCTTAACAAATTACTGCCAAAGTCAAACAGCTGTTAAAAACTCCCAATAGTGCAGTCGTCACTATGTTTTGTATCTTGTAAGGTAAGTTACTAAAATGACTGTTATGTTTGCTGTTGCAAATTAATTGTACTTAAAAATGGAGACAGGATTTAGGAGGCAGGGTTGACCTTTTTGCATTGTGTCAGCTTAAGGAAATCAACTTGTGGCCACGATCTTGTGTCTTTTGTGTACGCTATGCTCATTTAGCCGGTAGTTTGTGTTCATAATTTAAAAGAAAAGCATTCATTTGTCTCTAGTTCCTCGAGGTGATTCACAGCCCTCTTTGTCATTCTCCATCTCTTATTAATTTCTTAATTTGATTCATGTCATTAGGAAATTGCATCTATTCTTTTACTTTTACCTCTGGGCCCATGCTGTCTGCGCATCCATAATGGTCCCGGGGTTTTTTAATGTTCTATAAGGTTATGTGACTTGTTTTGTTTTGTTTTCACAGAGACAATTATGATTTATGTAGCAATGTGAATAGCCAAACTATTGATATTTTTATTAACAATATGCACTAAATTAAAAAAAACATTTTTAGAGGGTTTCATGAGGAAGGACTTTTCTGGGTACTTAATATGTGAATAAATTGAGAAAATGCAAAAAAAAAAAAAAAGGTGAAGAAAATTAGATTTTTTTTTCAATAAAATATGTGGTGCTACTAAAAGGAGTCAAAGACATTTTTTTTTCTTTTTATAAAAAGTTGAAATAACTTATACATGCCTTGAGAACACAGGATATATTCAATGGCAGGCATAAATAAAGCTATTCAGCGCTTTAATACTTGAGCGGCAATCCCTTAAAAACTGTCCTCGAATGAACTTTTTGTAGATACTTTTCACTCTGCCCCTTTACATTAGTTTTACTGGAATAGCCATAAAGTTAGAAACCCCACTATTTTTTTTCCTGCATGTTTTCCCTTAAAGAAATGCCTCGGGGAGGAGCAAGAAACGCCATGGGCATGTGCCAAATGGAACATATACCACCTGACTGTGAAAGTATATTTGCAGTTGTCTTCGTCTTGATGGAACTATGCCAGAAAACTATGTAGAGGTTGTCATATGTACAGTGCCCAAAGCATATTAATAATGAAATACCATAATTCAGTTACTTCATATGTAGTATGCTGCGTTTTGAGAAGCTCACATAGCGACATTTATTGGCCCATAATTTTAGACAAATATTTTACTCCACAGTGGAAACAATAGAGGACCACACATATAACAGCTATCAAATCAAATTTAGAAAGGGGCTCAGTGGATGAGAAGGTGACCGGTGCCAACAGGTGTGACGCATCCTGGGATCCACCTGCCCTAATATTGTCGGGTCTTTACCTTGCAATACAAAGCATCTTGAGGCGATTGTTGGTGCGAACTGACAGTGTACAAAATGTGTCAGGAAGGGCATCCAGCAGAAAATCTGTGCCAAATCAAATGTGTGGGCTCATCCACTGTGATGACCCCTTGGGAAATAAGGGAGCAGCCAAAAATACCAAATAAAATTGAGGCTGAAATTATGCCTGCCTCCTACACAAAACCACAAAGAGAAAGTAACAAAGGAGCAGGAAGAGCCAGAGGTGTCATCTCAGTACATGACAAAATGTGCAGAAGTTACAATTGTATCATAGTATTCTTTCTCCATTTCAGTGGGTGGAACTTTCTTTTATTCTTATTAGATGCGATAAGTTGTACAGCTCCGTCCAAATGTGCACCCCTTGTGCACCTCTGGACTGCTTCCAGTTCAGCTGCTGTACGTCTCATTTTGACCACTTGCACTTCTACAATTTCACCACAGACTTCAAAGTTGCACAGAGAGTAAATAACTCACCCAAGCATTCTCTTCAGAGATGACAAATGGATTTTCAGCCATGAGGAGGGGGAAAAAAAGCAGTTTTCAGTTTAAGAGTTTGCATTGTCCAAGCTCAAAGATGCAGCTTCAGGTCAGGACCACGGCCTGCCATGATACATCCTCTGCCTATAACTAAAATTACAAGTTTTTTAGGAGTTTTTTTTTCTTTTTTTTAGATGCATCAATAAAATTGTAGCTCATCAGCTAGTCCAAAGGTTGCTGTTAATACACACTGGTGCGGTGTGTGTTGCACATGGTGAGACATGACTATGGCAGAAGCATTGCAGGGCTGCCCAACAAAATGACCTTGAAAGGGAAAATTAGGCAAATTTCAAGTAAAAAAAATAAATACCCCCCCCCCCTCAAATTTTTTGTTTTGTTTTATGGGTGAGTCAAGAAACTTTATGAACCTATTTCCTGTGCAGGAGAATGAATCGTGAAGCCTAGCTGGGCAGCTGTCCAGCTGGGCAGCTATCCAGCTGGATTGATCCAGATCAAAACAGCAACAATAATTTATGACACAGCATCATGTCGAAGAGTGTGGAATTCTGTTCAATTCCATTCTAAATACTCTTAATCTTCCAGGGGAGATTAACACGTGATTCTTACCAGGCATATTATCAGTGACTTCTCCCCTTTCGTTCCCTTTCCTCTGAATAAGTGATATGCAGCATAAAGCGGCGGCATGTCTCGAGCTTTTCCTGCTTTTTCCTTTTGCCGTGTCTAATTTGGCCACTTTTGTACAATTAACACAGGAGACTGGAAGAGATGGGCGCTGTCAAAGTGCTGACATGATTTAAAAATGTTTACAATGTACCTCGAGCTGCTTCACTTGTGAAACCAAATTTCAGTTGTTGTTCTTTTTTCGCTTTGTCAGCTGCAGATTTCACTTCTAATCACTAACACAGCTTCAACAAGTTCTTCCGTGACGCACAACGCCGCGAAGTGAATCACAAACCCCGATGGTCATTTTTCTGCGCTATGAGAGGATTTATAATGCGAGATGTCAAACTCAGACATTTCGCTTTTCTCCTGTGGATTTGTGTTGTATTGTCACAACACAATGTTTTTGTTTTTGGTGTTTCTTTTTTGTTGGCTTTTTTGTCATTTTTGTTTTGTTGTTTTTAAACAGTGCATTTTTCTTCTCAGCACAAAGTCATAATTCCACTATGAATGTTGCACTGTCAAGATTTGATTTAATAAAAGGCTCCGTACACCCAAAACAAAGGCCCAATCACACATTCACACAAGAGCCTCTGCATAATCAGGAATGTGACTACACACACACACACACACACACACACACACACACACACACACACACAAAACTACACAGTAGCATTAAACGGGTTGCAGGCAGTGCTACTGACTCAGCTGACTGGGCTGGAAATGTTTTATGTCAAGATTAGCTCTCCACCTCAGTCTGCTGCGTGTCCTTACACATACGCACACACAGCAAATCGTCATTGTCTCTCAGACACAATTTGTTTGCAACCTTTCAGTTCTTATTGTGCGCTTTTGCTGGAGAACAGACACCTCTAAGAGAGCGTATTGTTTTTGGCAATTATTTATCATTTCGCTGAAAACTCAGGTACAGCACACAGCCAGAGAGAGTCTGGTGTGCTTTTAAAGGCACAGGTCTGTGTGTGTGTCACTGAAGCAGCAAATAGCCACTGAACACAGCAAAGGAAATGGTAATGCTTCAGTGTAAAGCTTCATTATTTTTAACACAATGTGTGTCAGGCTACATTAGTGTGATCCATTGTTTTGCACTTTGCTTGGATTAAGCCAAACTCGAGCTGTCACACTCTGTTTTCGCTGCGCAATAGCAGCGCCACATCTAAAGGAAATCTGAAAAAAAAATCTGTTATCAGTTGTAGTCATTTCACTTTGTTTACTATTATTTCATCTTTTCTTTTTTTTTTAAAAAAAACCCAAAATAAAAATAATAAGAGTGACTCTGTAACAATAGCTCTGCAAAAACATACAAAAAGAACAATTACAAGATTTTTTCCAGTATTATATGTATATTTTTTAACATATTTTTCACAGTATTGATAACTGAGCAAACGCAAAGTAAACTTTTGACACTTTGTCCACACACAGGACACTAAAAATTGAGCTAACACTTAAAAGCTTCCTGGTTTGACACTGGGAGGAGACATAGAACCCTGTGAGGGTGCAGATCCAGCCACTATGATGGCCCCTTGTGAATAAGGGAGTATCCAAAGGAAGCTTTATGCCCTCCAGTTTCTCTGGGCCTAGCACTAGGAGTGCATTAGCTTGTGAGCCCTAAGGCTGGGCTTGTGTCACCTCCTGGAATTGAACCGGTTTTTGTAGCGATTATGGAGTAACTCCACTTAGCATGGCTCCAGACGTCTAAAACACTGCTCACATCTTCGATTTTTATTAGCAATTCAAGCAGTTTTGATGTTTTGCTCAGTGGAATTGCATTTTAGATTTTGGACTACTTGACCAGCTTTAATTTAAAGAAATAAATAAATAAAATGTCGGCATTACAGGATGCTATGATGCAAAATAATAAAATCAACTCTATTAAACAGCTTTGGCACTGGAGCTCGGAGATTTTTAAAAATGCTGAATAGGTATTAATGTAAATAGGAAAATTGTTTAAGGCAGTATCTGTAATGGCCCCCATATTTGCAGCACACAGGGGCTCTTTCTGGCTCTCCAGTCTTGATGGTTTGCCCTGTGTAAGTTTAGTCAGACCGGGTATTTTCTAAATAACGTGTGTGATAATGTAAAAATCGTTGAGAGGAAGGGATGTGGCAAGAGGTCGAGAAGGCAGAAATACGCAGAGAGGGTGAAACAGGTAGGAGAAAAATGAAGTAAAAGGTACAGTAGTGGTATAAGAAGGAAGAGAAGAAGAGACTGTTACTGGGTGTCATAGGCTGAGTCTGTTCTTTAAGAGCTAATTTTTCTCCCCGCCTGTTCCTCACACACACCACGAGACAAGGTGGAGAGGACACACAAAGCGAGAGTCAGTCATGTCAAATGTGTGTATGTTTGTGTGCGCGGTGGAGATCAGATAGCCGTCTGTATGTTTTTGTCTCGAGAGGACTTAATGACGCGTCTGTCGGAGCAACAAGGGCAAGAGCGATAGACTTATCCTCCCACGGCAATAAACACACACACACACGTACGGATTATGCTACACACAGTGCCAGGCACATTCTGATTGCAGCTAAAATATGCACAGTAAACACACACTTCAAGATACAGTGACTGTGAATGGGGGTAATTTCATTTTAACCCGTAGATCACCCAAAAACCATTAACCCTGTCTGCTCATACGCCCATCAGTGGTAATCCGCCCCATCCAGCCTCCTCGGCTTCATATTTTAGCTGCATTTTTAGCCCACTGGAAGGCCTGTATGTGTGTGTGTGTTTAAGAGGCACATCTGAATTTTCTGAAATGAATTAATGAAATGCTCGAGTGATTTACCAATTTGTGTGGATGCCTGCGTGTGTTTGCATTTGAAGAACAGACGAACAGGGAGAATGTGATGTGTCCTCCAAAAGTCTCTGTTTGTTGATGTGTGATACATCTTCATTTTGCCAGCTCATTACCTTTGTTTCACATGACAGTACGCTCGCTGCAATATACTTAAGACAGACCATAGAGGTTATTGACTGTTTTTCTTTATTTATCTCTTTGTATTTTCTTTTTCCTTTTTAACACCCTTTTTTTAATCACATGCTCTTCCTCCCCTTATTAAGGTTTCTCCTACCTTTAATGTGTCTACCTCGCTCTCAGTTGTCGTTTCTCGCTTTCTCTTTGTCATACTGTCTTTAGGGTTTTTTGTTTGTTTTTTTCTCACAGCAGCAACTATTAATTTCACAGTACTGTAAACATCATTAAGCTTTTTTTTCCCCCATACATCATCAACTTAGCTGTTGGGTGGATCCAATCAGATATACGGTGAAATTAATTGTGTTTGTTGACATTCTGAGTGTTTAGTTTCTGTCCAATCGTATAAGCTTGTTATTGAGGGATGGAAGAAAATAAGTCTCAAAAGTTACATTTAAAAAAAAAAAAAATATGGCACCACTGTGTCAGAGCCAGCAGATAATTAGCTTCACTTAGCAGGAAAGCTACAGCACCCTCAGATGTGAACACTACCTATTTAGTTGCTCACCTCTTCCCCACAGTGGTCAGGCTTCTTTTGGAAAGTGTTGCCAAACCAGAACTGACATTTTCTGACTGATTAGTATATAATACTTTAGTATGTGTCCCCTTCGTAATATCTTAGTTTTTTGCATATTTGGAACATTTGCATGCATCCAAAAATAAAGGTTTTGGAGTATCTTAGTCAAAGTCTGGGCTTAAATCAGATTGAGATGCTTTGGCATGACTTTAAATGATTGAAAACCCCGCACTGAATGAATTAAAACAATTCTGCCAAGAAGAGTGGGCCAAAGTTCACACAGCGATGTGAAAGATTCATCGCCAGTTATCATAAATGTTTGATTGCGGTTCTTGCTGCCGAGGGTGGCACAACCAGTTATTAGGTTTAGGGGGCAATTATTTTTTTCACACAGGGCCAGGTAGGTTTGGATAACTTTTCCTTTAATAAATGAAATCATCATTTAAACACTGCATTTTGTATTTACTCGGGTTACTCTTTGTCTAATATTAAAATTTGTCGGCTGATGATCTGAAACATGTAAGTGTGACAGACACGCAGAAAACAAGAATACGTTTTCGCAGCACCGTGTGGCCGACCGCAGCAGCGTGCATTTCCGTGCACAGCTCTTTGCTGATCTTGATCATAAATGCCCGTGCGCTCGCCTACTAAACTCATAATTTACACATTTTCTGAAATATGATTTTATGATTGTTTTGGTTAATAGTGACATACACCATTAACAGTGTTCTCAGCAACAGAATGAGTTCATATGTGTTGTAAATGAGATGTGAAATTGCATTCATAAAAATATAATCACAATATTTACAGAGATACACCAACAAAAGAAGTGAATGAATGACACAACAGCTTCAGTTTCCTTCCACTCTTTCTCTCTTGCACAGCCCTGCTCCGTTATTCATTTTCCTCAAAGTACACACAATCAGCCCCATACAATCACGTATGCTCGTCTCATCTTCTTGCTTCCTCCGTGGAAACTGGGTTCTCAAATGTTTTTTTTTAATTATTTAAGCCTCCCCCTTGCAGCAAGAAAAAAATGATCATCATATCTATATAATGAAGACATATCTATAGCACAGGCAGAGTGTTTTGTCTTTAATAGCAGGTTTTCATACTTTTCCTCTCTTTGATCTTGTAGACGTGGATATGGGCAACATGAGGTAGGTGTCTTGTGTGTGCATGCTGTAGTTGCATGTGTGCTCTTTATTTTTTCTTATTTTTCATTGGTGTGCATTTATGCTTTGCTTTGCTTTCTGTCATTTTTTCCAATCAAGAAGAAGCATATACAGTTTGCAGTACATATAAATGGCTTCATAAAACATAACGTAAAGGCCACTGCAGTACAGCGAAACTGAAAAGTCGCACACGTATTTTTAGATCCCAAAAAGCAAGACTCTTTAGGCATGCTGGACATTACTGCCAGATCCCCATTGTTCAATATGTGCCATCGCTGTTACTGCTGTATAAAAGTCATCCAGTCGCTTGGGCAGTACGTGCATTTTCAAACTCAATTTCAGCTTAAATTGAGTTCAAAAGTGATATAGACTATTTGATAAAAAGACATTCCTTGCCCCCACAATCTGATAGATAACATCAAATGAAAACATATACATATATTGGATCCTGTGCTTTCTAGAGACACTGAATGAGGGGCATCAAGTATTGATTTTATGTTTCTAAAATAGATGTACACGTTTTTGAGGGACAGCACTGAAATGCTTCCATGTTTGTTTTTTTTCCATTCACCACTTTTCTGTCCCTGCGGTAGACGCAACAACTTCTCCGACCTTCTCTGCTGCGGCCCGAGGTACTCAGTCTCTCTCTTGTTTCAGTACTTATTTACTCCCTATGGGTGTTTTATCTGTTGGAGTATGGGTTTGTGGAAGTGTTGAGGCACTCAAAGTGATCACTGTGAGTGTGTTTGTACATGTAGTCTTGCACTATAAAAATTATGTGTGTGTGTGTGTGTGTGTGTGTGTGTGTGCGTGTGTGTGTGTGTGTGTGTGTGTGTGTGTGTGTGTGTGTGTGT
>JAVDPK010002312.1:552126-562799 GCA_034780415.1 Cichlasoma orientale
CCCCCCCCCCCCCCCCCCCCGGGCGGGGGGGGGGGTAAATAAGTGTGTTTGTGTGGAGCTAATTAGGATCTATCATTCTGAAAACTACTCACCTGACTTTAACTTTAATTATAGTTCTTTCCTGTGTGTGTGTGTGTGTGGGGGGGGGGGGGGGGTATGTGAGAGAGGGAGGGAGTAAGAGAGAGAAATACATATTGTTAGTGTCTAGCTGTGAGGTGCTTTTCTTGCTTGCCTCAGAAATAAGATACTCAGTAACTGCTTAATGTAAAGTTCTGATTCAGTCTTTGCTGCAGTTCAGCCTGAACATCTAAACCAGCTGCAAGAAAGCTAAAAACACAGAATCTATATGCACAGAGAAACCATACCTCTCCATATTCCTGTGAATTCAGAACATTTCCTTTTTGCAAAAGACAAAAATCACTCTTTTTTTTTAAGTTAATCGATAATTATTCAAATTAACCCACAATTCTGAAGCCCAGTAGAGTTTGAAAGTAATTAATGAACATATCTATGACAAAGACATATGTTTAAAGACCAAGATTGGAAGTGGACCTAACTGCATATATGCTTGGATGTAGTCCAGCATTGCTTGGATGAAGTCCAAAAATTGACTTATTACATGCTTGAGCTCATGCAGCTCAGGCATGCAGTCTACACAAATATATTCAGCTCACAACCACATTAGAGGAGAAATACACTTAGAAACTATTGTGTGTAACAGATCATGACAGATTACCTTCTGAAGTATTAAAGTCATAGTTCAGAAAAGGTTAAGTAGTGAAACAGGCAACAGCAAGAACAATTAGCTGGCAGCAAATCTCATGTACTGTTGGTACTGATTCGTGAAGTTTTTTTTATTTTCCATTAATCATATGGTATTAGAAGGATTGCAGTTTCTGTTATTTGCAAATGATGGGTAACTGGATTTTAAGCAGAACCACTGAAGTCAAGAGAGCCAAGGTTATTCCCATCTATAGTTATTTAAATTCGGTGGCACATCTCTGTTCTGGAACAGCAAGCAACAAGATGCTCGTACAGAACCAGGTAGCTACTGTTGCAGGAGTTTTTAGTAAGGTCTCATTATTTTAGGACGCCTGAACAAAAGTAAGTCTCAGTGAAGCTTTGAGGACTATGATGATCCTATTGTAGTGATGGTGCCATTTGTTTTGCATCTATGAATGGTCACAAGGGCAGTCCAGGTGCTTGTTGGTAAAGTGTAGGCATAATGTCTTTCCTTAGCTGGAGAGATCGAGGGTGGGGGCTGGGCGGTGAGGGGTATCACCTCTGTCTCCTGAACAATTGTTACTGAATAAGGTAAAACTATTCTGAACATAAATTTCATTACAGGTAACAACTGAGTGATCAGCTGATGTGGGCTGGTACTAACAGCAGACTAACAGTATCCTTGGTTCCATAAGGAAGGGCTATTCATGGGTGTCCATGGGTACACTTAGATAATTCACATCTTACATAATATCCGACTATTATGTAAGATGTGATGCCGAGCCCTGGTCACATCACCTCAGGGAGTAGCAGTGGATCCCCAAAAGCAGCCCCAGCTGTCCAGGGAGATGGCTGCGCGCCCTGCAGGGACGTCTGAGGTTCTTCTCCAGTCTCCAGCGTCTTCAGTGCCTCTGTCTGAGGCTTCTGCATCTGCAGCGCCTTCACCAGTCGTCAGAGTCCATCTGCTTCAGATTGTTCAGCGGCGCCCACTTCGCCAGACACACCGCCAAAGTCAGCCACTGGAGCGTCCTCGCCGGAGTCTTCATTCATTTGTGGGCACTGGACAGCCAAAACCCAGCACGCTTACTCCCCAAGTGGACCTCAGAGCGTTTCCACCCTTGTGGAAGTGTTCTCTCATGCAGCGGCTGCAGTAATGAAGACTTTTGTAGAGAAGGGTATGCTTCACCCTAAAGTGTATGTGGGACTTTATCAATTCAAGTGCAGTCAGTTGTCCTCCTCCCAAGCGTGCGGTGATCACAAACTTTGTAAAAGCAATGGCAAATCTTTTCTTTGGCATCCTGGACATTTGCACTCAACTGCCAAAAGAGGATCCGCAGGAGTCTTCCTTCACAAAAGGGCTGCCACTTGTGTCTGAGTGCTTTCTGTCACTGAGTGAGGTGATCCTGGTTCGCCAAAAGGTCATGTCCTTCGAGAATGTGCATTGCCTCATTAGAGGATACAATGGTTTTAATGACCGTCCTACCCTGCATGGCTACATGGCAACCCTGAGGAATTGGCATCATCGACATCAGAGCTGCTGGATTCCATTTCATCCAGAGCAAATTTTGAATCAGTGTCCTAGGTGATTGAAGAAAATCCTCACACTAATACTGCAGCATCATATGTCCCTGCCCCTGTTGCAACAACAGCCCTTTCACAAGAAAACCTGGAGGCATCTAGTGAGCCTGAGAGAGAGAACCCCACCTGGAAGGAGACCCTGCGCTCATCCATAAAGAGTATGGAGAACAAAGCATGTACATAGACTGGTGAAGCTGCCGTTCAGAAGATTTTATCCGAGCTGTGCAAGGTGTGACTCACATCCCTCACCGGTGGGGATTCCCCCACAGGCCCTGTTTACATCCCTGAAAAAGTTCCAGCCTGGAGCTCTTCTTTGTGTCTCTGATCCTTTTGTCACCTTTGTCAGGAACTTTTAAAGCTATTTTAAATGTCAGATTCAATCCGTCATGTATACCCTCAACCTAGAACTGCCATTTTATCCACATTCTTTAAATTGTGTATTGTCGAGCCCTTGCTGTGTGGCATTCACGAGAACGAGCTGATTCATGTGTTTTTAAAACACATTGATGTGTTTTATGCAAACAATTTTCCACCATGTAAAGAATTTTAACAGGACAATTTAAAAAAAAACACACACACATCAAAACAAGCAGGGTGCAGAATTGAACAAGGACAAATTCACAATGTCGTGACACCCCCCGCCTCACACACACACACACACACTTTGCTAATTCACTATAGAGCACTAATATCTCTGTGTGACACTGAATTATTAATTTTTTTTTTTTTTTTGCAGTTGCAGTTTTTTCAAAAAAAAATTTTTTGCTTTATTTCATTTTGTCTTTTGTGTTGCAAGTACATGTCTATGTATATCACAATGCTTCTTTAGTGACATTTGCATGCAAAAGCATGCATAAACACACAGTTAATAATACTGGCGATCATGTGAACACGTGGGAATTATAATTAACGCTCCCCTCTATGGCGTAGTATCGCTCCACCTCAAAACATTGCCATGTGCTCTTCTTTAGTTGTTGGTTTCAGATCATTAATTTATTTCCCTTCTTTTTATTTTCCTCGAGGCATCTTTTGATTCTTTTTAATTCCTGCTGAGAAAGGAAAGGAAAAAATATGACCCAAATGAACCGAAAGTAAGCGCTCTTGTGTGTGTAGGCTTACTGTAATTATAAACACCAGCATATGGCAGCTCTGCAGACAAACAAATATGGCGGCTGCTAGTTTGGTAACTTTGGTGACATCACAGGCCTGGCTGCTCAGTCTCCCTGAGTCTCTTGTCTCTCGCTAGCAGTATAATGTGGTTGTTTTTTTCTGCAGGAAGCAAAGCGTGTTTGCTTGATTTTTTTTTCTTTTTTGAAACTGGCAAACCTTTGTAACGACATAACTGTAATTATAATGTAATTACTGAGTTTAGTAAAGTACTGTTACATTCTGGTGTTACTGAAACGTAATGCAATTACAGTCCAGGCATTAACCTATTATAGTGTATTAGTCTGAGAGGTATGGCTACATTTTATAAGCTATAGCACAAATGCATTTAGAAACATCTGCTGAGATTTCAGTTTCCATTTTGGCTGTAAACAGATTGTGAAATGCATGCGATGCCCTTTCCTAACAGTCAATATTTTATCAAGTATTTGTAGGACTCTCATAAGTGAACTACAATATGTTTGTATACTTTCACAAAAATTCTTAGTTGTAGATATTTACGTATTATTATTATATGCTTAGCAATTGGATTACTGATCTGCAGTATTTTACTTTCATCGTGTTGTTTGAGACAATAAGATGCCATGTGTTCCCAGTGAAGAATATCATTTGTTGAAAACTAGAACAGAATGGACCTCAGCTGTGCAGCCCATTAAGACAGTATTACTTGCTCTGTTTTACTAAATAGAGCAAATAATGGAAGCTGCAGTGCAGTTATTTTGCAACATTAAAAGAATATCTGGTAGGCATAAACTCATGGGGCAACTCACCCCTTGGTCCTGCTGTTTCAAACACTGTGGGTTCAAATGCACAATTTTATGTGAAGTGCAAATTATTTAAAAAATAATAATAATTAAAAACTAAAGTAAAGTGTAACCATTGTGTCATTGTTTGCTGAACATGCACACATTTACAGTCTAAAGTCTGAAACTCAAGGTTGTTCCACAAGGATCTCTGGCTTTTCTATTTGGTTAGTGTGCCAGGTTATGGCAGTTATAGAAGGAGAGCTGACACACACCAGCACACTCTATGCTTACCCTGTGGCCTATTCAGAGGGGAACAATGGAAGCTACATCTATATCTCCACCTGTCATCTGCTCGCTCGCATCACGCCTTGTTTTTCTCCATCCTGGAAAAAATGACAAATAAGAAATTGGACCTATGGTCACAGAAGATAGATGACATCTTCAGCCTTTCTTTTTTTTTCTTTTCTTGCCATTGTCCCATTGTTTTCACTGTTCCCCTTCTTCCCTACCACTCTTGTGACATCCAAACGACTGGGAGAGAAAGAGAGATGAGATTCATGACTGACAGATAGATTAGAAGAGAATGCAGAGGGGGGACAAATTAGTATGAAACATTGGTGATTCAACCTGAGTGTGCTTATTAGGCAGGTAAAAGCTTTTCACCAATTTGTTTTCTGCTCGCAGTTCAGCAAAAAACAAAAAAACAAACAAAACAAAACAAAAAACAAGCAAACAAACAACAACAACAAAGATTTTGTTAATGGTTTATTTGGATTGCAATAAATATCATGACTGCCAGATTTGGAGTAATAAATTCCATATTATGACCATCGCTGTCTGCTTTTTTGAATTGTCTATTTCAATGATCATATTACAGATCGTATTTAAATTAGGATTCATTTTAAACATATATAATATAAAAATGGTAAAAGAAAGTGCACGACGTTTTAGAAGATATAATTTTTATTGATTTTCATTTCATCATTTGAATCTACAGTACTGGAATTGCATTAAGGAACCATTTGAAATTGTTCATCACATTTGAAAACATTAAAATGTTACATGTTGCTGAAATGTATCAGTGACGTGCGGTGAGGTTTGTGACGGTGAGGCACTGACTCGTCTGGAGTCGGATGTTCACATATATGAACCCAAAATAGAAGCTTATATTTCAATTTTAATTATGCTAATGATTAATTATGCTTTAATCAACTCCATACTGTTCAACAATGATGGCAAGAAAAACAAAATACAGCGACGTGCACCTGTTTCACATTGTCCCTATGGGGCAGCAGCACTGTCCCCTATCGGTGCGGCACGGTACTTTCTGCCTCACTCTGTGTATTTTCACCATGCATTTATGACCGATCACTTAGAATAAACATGTCGCACGCATTCATTCAGTATAATAGACAGACTGAAGAACATCAGCATGTTTAGCACATGTGTAATCAAGCATGTATTTTGGCGATATAAAGAGAGACAGCAATGGGCATGCACCAACCGCCTGCTTCATTTATTGTATGTGACACGGCACCACCAGAGGTGAGGCACAGCACTGCACTGGCTCACCCCGCATTTCTTGAACAGGCGATGCGTAAATTCCGCGATTTTGACCATTAACGTGTTGAAATAATGCAGAAAACTGTTTTATAAAACAGTTTGATAGAACAGTCAAGTGGTCAAATGTATTTTATCATTGTTAGTATTTTACTTGTCATGATGACAGGGGAGGCACTGCTTCACCTGCCTTCCCCGACTGCACGTCACTGGTGTGTGTGTGTGTGTGTGTGTGTGTGTGTGTGTGTGTGTGTGTGTGTGTGTGTGTGTGTGTGTGTGTGTGTGTTATTAACACACGCACAACTTGCCATCTGTGATACATTGTGTAATTTTTAGCTGCAGACTCCTGAGAACTTGATTTTATACACCCACCTACGCACACTCATAAACGCACAGTGGAAGAACACACACAAGCACGTTCATTCACTCACGCTTACACTCACTCAGGTACTCTCTTGCTGGTTCTTTCACACACATGCATAGTACACACACACACATATGCACAGAGCTAATTTTATCTGCCTAGCTTTGCAATACTGTAGCAGCTAATCAGGCAGCCAGCCGTGGAAGCAGACAATAGGCCAGATGCTGGTGGCTTAGAGCAACATCCACAAACTCGTGTCTGACTCCGTTCGCACACTGGATCAGCAAATCAGACTCTGTGGCCCTGTGGGACTAAGATCTAATCACTTTGTTTGTTGTAAATAAAAGGCGTAAGTAATCTATGTAGCAAATACAAACCACGTCTTGGGCTTTAGACAACATTTCTAATTCCTGAGCTTTGTTTTTCAAGAAAACACAACGGGTTTTACAGTATACACTTCCATAGCTACAGTAATCCTTTTGGTAACCATTTAGAAGCCTGGTTGGCAACCTTTTGACCTTTACTTTGAACTTTCTTCAAAATACCAGGCCAAAATAGGATTTTCTCTGCATGTGGGAATGTAGCCATCTGCTGCTGGCATGATTCTGATTGGATTTATACAGATGCAGAATATAACTTGAACCATTCGTTGCACAGGTCTAATGTTTTGATGCTATGTTTTCAAAAAAAAAAAAAAAGAACAACAAAAACAACAAACTGAGCCAAATTCATTTTGCCCTCTAGTCAAGAGTAAAATACTCAACCCATAAATGCTACAGAGCAATAAGGGATTAAATCTCGCTTTTCCAAAACTGTTACTGGCGTGGGTGTTGAGCAGTGTGACTGCTGTGTAGCTGATAGGAGCTTAGTTAGGGCACCCACATAAAAATGTGAGGACAATAGAAATGTGATGAGATTAGCTGAATGAAGGCAGAAAATACAAATAGATTAGCTGAAGTCATGTCCAGCTTATTTTAGGTGCAAGGTGTGTTAAAGGGACAGTTCAACCCTAAAATCATATTCACCCTTTTTTTTTCTCCTCTGGTCTGTAATGCTTTCTGTCCACCTCCACTGTTTAGGTGTGAGTTCCCCAGTTTTGGATGTATCAGCTGTAGAGATGACGGACATCTCGAACTCGAGCAATTTCCTTTTACAGAAATTACGACCCATTTACTTTATTGTAAGAACTTTTTTCTTTCTACCATCTACATCCAACACTGCAAAGAAGCAGCGATCCTTACAGCATTAATGTTTACATCCTGTCTGGGTAAATGGCCGTCTCGTCAGGGGACGATGCACTGTTCCTTACACACAATTGTTGGCAGGTGTAGTTTGATAGAAAGAATGAGTTCTTACATGAAAGTGTTCACTACAAGGGTTGGGGTTTTTTTTGTTTTGTTTTGTTTTGTTTTACTGGGTCAAGACGACTGGAAAAAGACACTGCCTGACGTCTTGAACTCATGAACATCACCAAATGCTGCATTTCCTCCTCGAGACGCTCTGCTGGGCCTTCACTGTGGCTGCCTTCAGCTGCTGCTCATTTGTGGGTCTTTCTGCATTCAGCTTTATTTCTAATAACTGAAAAGCATGCTCTATTGGGCTGAGACCAGCTGACTGACTTGGCCATTGAAGAATATTCCATTTCTTTGCCTTGAGAAACTCGGGTTGATTTTATAATATACTTTGGGTCATTATCTATTTGTCCTGTCCATACAGTAGCTGTCCAAACAGTTTTGCAGCATGCGGCTGAATCTGAGCAGAGAGAGAGAATTCATTCTGCAGTCACATCACCAATAAACACCGGTGGCCTGATTCCACTGGCTAACATATGATATGTTTCTGATCACAAGCATTTTAATCCAATTCAATTTTATTTATATGGCGCCAAATCACAACAAACAGTCGCCTCAAGGGGTTTTATATTGCAGGGTCTTTACCCTACAATAACTACAGAGAAAACCCAGCAGTCATAACGACCCCCTATGAGCAAGCACTTGGCGACAGTGGGAAGCAAAAACTCCCTTTTAACAGGAAGAAACCTCCAGCAGAACCAGGCTCAGGGAGGGGCAGCCATCTGCTGTGACCGGTTGGGGCTGAGAGGAGGGAGACAGGAAAAGAGACATGGAGTAAAAAGAGGTGAATGAAAAGAGACAGTGCATCATGGGAACCTTAGGCTTATTTCAGCCTAACTAAGGGATGGTTCAGGGTCAGCCCTAACTATAAGCTTTATTAAAAAGGAAAGTTTTAAGCCTCATCTTAAAAGTAGAGAGGCTGTCTGTCTCCTGCATCCAAATTGGGAGCTGGTTTACTTCTCCATACTTTTCTCCTCTCATCATCCTGGTACAGTACAAGTGCGTTTTGGTTTTATCTGTCCAAAGACTAAAGTCTAATGGCCTTCCTGTCCTTGAGTGTAACCAGTGGTTTGCACCTTGTTGTAAACCTTCTGTATTTCCATTCATGAAGGTGTCTCTTGATTCTAGACTTGTCTACCTCCACCAGTGTGTTGTTGATGTTGTGAGGGTGTTTTTCTTAACCATGGAAAGAATTCTGTAATCATCCACTTCCAAAGTTGTCTTCTGTGGTCTTTCAGGTCTTTTGGTGTTGCTGAGCTAACGAGCGCCTTCTCTCATTTTAATAATGTAGGTTGTAATGACTTGGTGATTATTTGCTTAGCATAGCATTTGTTACTGATTACTGATAACCAGCAATAGGCTGAATTGACCCTTGCAATGATTTGAATCAAAAGACCACTGTTAACCAGCCCTGTCTACTCAGTGTTAGACGAACAATTAACATATATCATTCTTCTCCACGTGTCACCACCTCTCCAAAAAGGACTGTCTATAGCATTCCTTGTTATTGTCTGACAGGCTGTAGCTTCCGAGTGTAGATTAAGTGAGGAACACAGCATCCTCATACCAACACTTCTATGCATGAAAAATCAATTTGTGTCTCACATTCATTTAGTAACTGACAGCTCTGCGCCATTTAAAGGGTCAGTTCACCCCAACACCTTTTTACCTGTCTATTTAGAAGGTGCATTTATCCAACTGAAGGAAACTCTGAAATTGTGGCCTTCATCTCGACATGGATCTCAACAAATTTCATTCCATTTCATTCCAATATATGATGCCCATAATTTCATTTTTTTTTTCAGCCAGTAGTACTAACAGTGTACAAATGACATCACGCAATGACTGATCATTTGCCATCTGAAGAGCCACCAGTGGCCCGGTTTGGTCTATTTAGGTTCTGACACATAGCTACAAATAAATACTATAAAGTGCTGGCAGTGAGTGATGCTGGTATCTTGATGCAGCAGAAGACAGTTCTCTGACTCAGTTTACTACTGCCACCTAGTGGTCACAGGAGGAGGGGGTGGCGTGATGGATAAAGCGTGAAATGATTGAAGGAAAGACAAGAGTTGAAGAACGAGAGGAAAATGGGAGAAAAGACTGCTCAAATGAAAGGAGACTTACCTTTGAGTAATATCTCTGATCTGAACACTTCAGTTTGAGTCTGCGGTTTAAAAATTAAAATCCTATCATTGGGTGAAAGAGGACAGTTAAAATACACTGCCTTAGCTTTCTGGGGCCATACTCTTAGGCTTATAAATGTGACACTTTTTATGTATTACCCAGTCTTTCTGTTCTGACCCCTCCATTTTTCCACTCATTCTTTCTTCCTTTCCTTTTATCTTTTATCTCTTAACACACACCTCTACCTCCTTTTTCTCTCCCCCACACCCATCTGTCATCCACGTGCCTCTTCCATTTGTTTATTACTTTGCTACTTAATGTAATGGGAGGCCAACTTCTCACCGGCTGACTGTAAGCAGAATGATTACACAGGGCAACATTTCTGCATAGCTCTCTAAATGAAGCCAAAGGACTTGGAACACATTTGTTACTTTAATCACACCGGGACATATTGTTTTCAGAATGGCATTTGAAAAGATGGGCTTTTTTGACCCACCTGCTCTCCGACTTACTTGCTGCAGGGCATGGAGCCTGCGTAGTGATACACAACACGTTTTTTTCGGTCGATAGAGCTCCCGGCAACAGGCAACAAAGAGAGACAAAAGGGAGAAAATCGATTCCAGTGTTTTCTGCTAACAAAATGTCTCCTGGCAACAAAATGCTCCTTTTGTGATTAAGGCGGCTTTGCCTAGGCAGGTCGTTAGACGCTGCTCGTCATTGGCATAAACCACACTGTGGCCCTATGTGTGATTGCTTTAAGTGTCTGTGGATAAGCATTAGCCAAGTTCATCAGTTTTGTTTGTAAGCAGCTTTCTCTCCTGCCCTTATTTCTGATTGACTGGCGCTGCACAATGGATTCCGTTTATTTATTAATATAGCCAACAAAGAAAATAAGCCTCGAAATAATACCTTAAAACCTGACAGAAGTCAACTTCTGCATTTGCTCTAATTGATTATAGCTGACTTGTAACTTCCTGTGTTCTTGGGGGGGGGGGGGGGGGGGGGGGGGGGGGGGGGGGGGGGGGGGGGGGGGGGGGGGGGGGGGGGGGGGGGGGG
>JAVDPK010002312.1:568331-601917 GCA_034780415.1 Cichlasoma orientale
CACTGAGGTCCAACAGGACAAGCACAGAGATGAGTCCACTGTCAGAGGCTGTAAGAAGATCATTTGTAACCTTCAATGTTCACAGTTGGTCAAATAGTTTATTAGTTCTAGAATATACAAAGTTTTATAGGCTCATTCATGGCTCTTAGAATGACTCCCTAAAAGACTGTATTCACCCAGAAAACCACTGGAAAAGTTGTGTAAAAGTTATTGTAACACATCCTTGTCTGAGTCCATCACTTAATGGTGTTCTGTCAGATACTGCTGTTGTCACAGAGGTACACACAAGATGTCCTTTGGTGCTGCTGCCTTAAATCACTGGCGGTGGCGGCAATGGATGCTGAGAGATAACTGTCGCCTTTTAAAGAGCAAGAGATAAATCAATCACAGCGTTCGGGGGAGGTGGTGGTCTCTTGGTCAGCCAGCAGACCCTTTCCTGTTTGGGAGCTTTGTATTTTGCACTTTGTACTGTTGCTTTTACCTGCTGGTTATTTTCAGGCATCATAAAGGACTTGAGTTAAAACACAGTCCAGATCATTCAAAAGATGGGCGAGGCAGTCCTTTACAAGCGTCCACAGGTAATGAGTGGGGAGCGAGACCGATCTCAGTTTTGCGTATTTCCACTGAACGCATCACAGCAGTGACGCCAAAGGACACCTCGACATGCCTGCAAGACACCAGAAGCTTTGACGAGCTGGCACTATTTGACACCTTGGGAATGAGACCCAAGCAGTTGTTACAGCCACCTGTGTTGGCTGTGTGAATAACTGCTCGTTAAACTCTGCACTCTGGATACCAGCAAAGGAAACCGTTTAATGTAGTTTTTATGCCTAAATCTAACCAAACCTCGAAAGCGAAACAAAAACATTCCACCAAATAAAGGTCCATCATGCCTACTTCAAGTGTTGAGAGGTTTTTGGTTCCTTTCAGTGGAAACACTCCTACAGTATGTCATTTCAAGAATACCTATGTGAGTCAAACAGTCAATATGACTATAATTGGACATTTTTAATGTGCAAATGTGTTAACAATAGAAGGAATACATTTTTTTCTGAAATGCCTTTCATTTCAGTAAATGTATGAAGCGAAATTACAATTTTCCCGTGCACACTGCAATGCATTAATGTAACTGCTCACTCCAGTTTAGTGAAGGAGTTTTGAGGCATGATTGAAACACGCTTTGCAGCAGACGACAGATGTGTCCTTTACATCATTAGTTTACCTTTCCTTTCTCTTATGCCTCAAGGAAACTTTCAAGGTCAGCGGTTTAAAGTCACTTTATTGATTTATTTCTCCCAGCAGGGCAGTAGAAAACGCCGGATCAAGTTGGTGTTCGACCGAGAGTACGAGACCAGCTCCACTGGCGAGGAAAGTGTGCCAGAAACCCAACGCAGCCGTTTGCCCTCCACCCAGAACAGCCAAGTCAACGTTAATGGAAGCGTTTACATGGCCCAGAACGGCTCCATCATCCGCACCCGACGCTCAGTAAACGCTACAGGTCCCACACAAACCACCACAACGAACAACAATCTCAAACTCCCCTCTCCCATCTTCAGCTCAAGGCTGGCGAAGCACTTTAAAAAACTAGACAAAATGGCTGCCACGCTGGAAGAAAGAGTTCCCCTGAACAGCTTCAGGACGACATCGGACGGCGGGTGCAACACGCTCCGCACCTTCCAACGCCCGGGAGCGGCTGCCTCTGCAACGGCCACTTCCTCTTTCTCTAACACTGACAACAACAAAACGCTGAACGCGTTTAACACTCGACAATCCAGCGTTTCTTTAGGGTCGACCAGCACCAGCAACACGGGCCCAGAAAGCATGGCGGCGAAATCGAACCTGCTCAAAGCGGCACAGGGCGGCGCAGAGCAGCCTCAGAGCCCCGCGGAGAGAAACGAGTCGGAAGAAGGCGAGAGAGAGTCGAAAGCAGACGGCAGTAACAATGACACGGATGGACTCGTAATCAAAGAGCCGCTGGAGTGCCCGAGTGATAGAACGCAGTCGGACGAGGAGGAATTATGGATGGGCCCGTGGAACAGCCTTCACATACCCATGACCAAACTCTGACTGAACTTGACGACACTGTGCTCGTTCCTCAATGCGAGGATCACTGAAACATTCGGACATAACTTCTGTTCATCAGTTGTGGAACTAATGGGGATACGCCAAGCCAATTAAAAGAAATCTAATTAGAGGATTGGCACAGTACTCTGCCCATGATGGAAGATTCCTCACATATCAGCTAGAAGAACTTAATTTATTTTATTTACATTCAGAGAGGTGATAAAAATATATTTGGGGGAAAAAAAGAATAAATTCTTTGGCATTTAATTGGATTTTTGGGTTACTTATTAAATGTCCCTTTTGTACCTTCTCCCCTGAAACTGAACTGATTTCAGAGCTTCGACACCTTTAGAAAACTGGACCTAGACTGAGAGGACTTATATTTCTACTTTGATAATAGAGGTAAAGGTATGTGAACTTTTTAAAGGCCCTTTAAGCGACTGGTGTCTGTATGGAACTGACTGATTCATTCAGTATTACGAGTACTGATGCAACTCATCTCGAATTCGCGGACATGTTTCATCAACACGTGGAGTCGTGTATTGTTCACACTTGCCTTTTTATTCTTGTAAAGTTACTTAGCAGACTTTATTCAAATAAAAATCCAGCCATTGAAATGTGATGTTTGGCTAACTTGATGATATGCTTTGGTAAAGGGGTAAAAACTAAGCCACAACCTTTGAGCCCCAGAAAGTAGCCAAGGTTCAACTTCAGGTTACAACAGATAAGCACAAACGCCACATAAAGAAAAAAATAATCCAGGATTTACACAGCATCGTGTAGGATAGCAAAACTATCATTTCTGACTGATTTCATCCAGAAGGAAGAAAGTGAAACTCACTGTGCAAAGGGTGCAAGTCAAGTAAAACTGAACCAGCCGGCCGCTGTAACTGTGCGGCACACGGGGATGCTGGGTTCAGCTGTGGCTCCCCAGTCAGCCTTTTAGACCATTTACGGCTACAGTCGTGGTCAGAAGGTTACACACACTCATCATGGGCATGAATGTCACAGTAATTTGGGGCTTTTAATGTTTTCTTTGAACTGCTCTTTTTCCAGGGTGGAACGATTGTACAGCTTGCATCTTTAATGACTTTAAAAAAAAAAGAGAGAGAGAATTGGGTGTTTAAAGTTTGAATTTATTTTGGATTTTCTCGAAACCACACAGGGTTAAAATTTTAGATACAGGCTTGAATATATACATATACCCCCACTAATATTTGCTTAACTGTCCCTTAGCAAGTGGCACCTCATGCAGACGTCTAGCGTTTTAAGCATAGTCCACACATTTTTAATGGGGTTGAGGTCAGGGCTTTGAGAAGGCTATTCCAGAAACTTAATGTTATTATCACTATCACTAATTATCACTGTATATAGTCATGTGGCAAAATGGCTGTTCATAAACGCCAAACAAATGAATAATACATATATTTCTTATTCTTTGCAAGCTACATATCCATTGTATAAGAGAAAGTCATTAATTACAGGCACAATTAGCATCACTAATTGATGAACACATTCTAGTTACCCCAAAGTGCCACTGCACTAAAAATTGTTGAGCAAAATGTATTTACAAACAGTGCATGCGTACACGTACCGTTGCCATTCATTTTGAGATCAGCTACTACACAACATACACTATATTGCCAAAAGTATTCACTCACCCATCCAAATCATTGAATTCAGGTGTTCAAATCACTTCCATGGCCGCAGGTGTATAAAATCAAGCAACAGACAACTGTTAGAGTTATTATAACAAAGTGGGAATGACAGCAACTGAACCACAAAGTGGTAGGCTATGTAAAATGACAGACCGGGATCAGCAGATACTGAAGCGCGTGGTGCACGAAGGTCGCCAACTTTCTGCAGTCAGTTGCTACATACCTCCAAACTCCGAATTCAGATTAGCTCAAGTGCATAGAGAGCTTCATGGAATGGGTTTCAATGGCCGAGCAGTTGCATCAAAGCCTTATATCACCAAGCGCAATGCAAAGTGTCAGATGCAGTGGTGTAAAGCACATCACCACTAGACTCTAGAGAAATGGAGACGTCTTCTCTGGAGTGACGAATCACACTTCTCCATCTGGCGATCTGATGGATGAGTCTGGGTTTGGGTGGTTGCCAGGAGAACGGTACTTGTCTGACTGCACTGTGCAAAGTGTAAAGTTTGGTGGAGGGAGGATTGTGATGGGAGGTTGTTTTTCAGGAACTGGACTCGGGCCCGTAGTTCCAGTGAAAGGAACTCTTAATGCTTCAGCATACCAAGACATTTTGGACAATTTCATGCTCCCAACTCTGTGAGAACAGTTTGGGGATGGCCCCTTCCTGTTTCAACACCTTTGGGATAGAACACCTTTGGAATGAATTAGAATGGGGACTGTGAGCCAGGTCTTCTCATCCTACATCACTGTCTGACCTCACAAATGTGCTTCTGGAAGAATGGTCAAATATTCCTATAAACATTCCTAAACTTTGTGGAAAGTCTTCCCAGAAGAGTTGGAAGTGCTCCAATCTAGGCAAGTGAAATTCTAGCATTTTATTAGTGTGTTTCTCAGCCAAAATGCTAATACTGAGGCCTGAGGTACAAATGTTCAGTTCAAAAACCGGTGGGTGACTTCATGGGTTCTGCATCCCTCTTTTATATACAGCCTATAGGCGTTACTTAATATTGGAGTCAGCAGCAAGTACTTTTTAGAATAGAATAGAACGAATAGAATAGAATAATTCTGTATACCTGGGTGATAGGTGATGGTTAGGTCTGAAAACCGCCAGTTCAAATTTGAAGATGAACCTGCAGGCAGTTTCTCCACAACATTAGGAAAGGAGGAGAGTGATCCCAAATGAAACTGCTAAAGCTAATTTTAAGCTTGGCTAACGGTGCCAGTCTGAGGTCCAGTTAACGAGGTTGTGGAGGTGATTTGGTGAAGTGCATTCAAAGGTAGGTGCACACTCACAAGAAGTTGTAAGATGTGGAAAGACGATTATACAACAACTTTAACATTCTTAAAACAGCTTTGAATGATTATATTTAAAATTACCTCTGGAAGGACTTAAAATAGAGTTAATTTCATTCTTGTTTGAACATTAAATGAAAACAATCAATACCACTTTCGCACCTGTCCTATAAATATAAAGAGAGATTTGACCTTATTTCCTGGTTGCCAGCAGTAAAGTCACAATCCTGACCCACAACCAGTCAATTTTATACATAATTTTTTAAGTGAATCCAAAAAAAAAAAAAAGTACTGTAACAAGCAGTATTGATCTTCTCTTGCAAGAAAGCACACATTCCCAAAAATGTAAAGCCAAAGGTTTACATTTTAGAAGCTGTCCACTTCTCCTGTGTCATTAATAGTTAATTTAATTTTATTTAAACTGATACTGATGGAAAGAAGAGATTCCTTTTAATTATAGTGCCAGTGGACCATAAGAAATCTACTTAGCACAGGAAGCCCTCTCCCTCATCAAAGCTGCTCCCAATAAAGTTGGGGGAAACTTTTTAATTGTGAACCACATTACAGTGAATAATTTTATTTGAAGTCCTGAAAGAGTGGGATCATTAAGCCGCAGAATTACCAGGGTTTAAAACTTTCACCTTTAATTGGATGACCACATAATTTTGCATTAAGGAAACCAACAGAGGGTGGTGTATGGGTGGTGATATTTAAAACTGAGTGCTCCTTATTACCTGGAATTAGTGGAGTGTCTCGGAGAGTAATATTTTCAGCAGTTTCTGGAAGGAAGGGCACATCTGAGCGGCTAGCAATGATTCAACAAAATTGATTTTTAAAATTGTCACTGATTCCTCAGGCCACTGTTTTACTAGAAAAGACAGACTAAACTTGGCTCATTAAGCTATGACACAGGCACCGCAGATTTGATTAGTAGCTGGAACAATCTGAGACAGAACATTTCACCCACAGCTAAAGTGATTTATCATGTTTGCTTCATCCTAAGTGCTCAAAATATTTTGACTCTGACAGGCTACGAGGGTTCGCATATATGCTGATTCTTCACTTTGTAGCTGGCTTTATATTCTCACTGGCCACTTTATTTGGTACACACTTGATATTACTGGGTTGGACCCTCGTTTGGGTCCAGCACCAATTTAAGAGATTTGTGTCCATATTGGCATGATAGCATCACACAGTTGCTGCTGATTTGTGACTCTTCTATTCCGCTATACATCAAAGGTGCTCTATAGGATTCATATAAGATGGCTTTGGAAGCTATTTGAGTACAGCAAACTCATTGTCATGGTCAAGAAACCTGTTTGAGATACTGATGATGGCATGAGTACACTGTGATCATAAACAGATGGACATGGTAAGCAATGATATTCAGGTAGGCTGTGGCATTTAAACGACTGCTACTCTCAATTAGTACAAAGGGAATACAAGAACACATCGTCCACACCGTTACATCACCCCCAGCAGCCTGAACCACTGATACAAGGCAGGATGGATCCATGCTTTCATGTTTTTTATGCCATGTTTGTTGGGTTCTTGTGAACTGCAGCCCCAGTTTCCTGTTCTTCGCTCACAGGAGTGGCTGATTGGATATTTGCATTAACAAGCAGTTGAACAGGTGCACCTACCGAAGTGAACACACTCTGCTGCTGCATCTGCAAATGTAAGATAAAACTCGACTATGCAAAGACAAAATTCTGTATAAACAAGACCCAGAAATGTCTTCTCTGGGCTCTAAGTCTAACCAACCATAACCTCAAAATACACTCCTAGAAATTATGGATACTGCAGCTTCTGGAAATAAGAGAGAGACTAAAGTATTTTGCATTTTTATTGTGACACATATGACAGACAAATCCACCGATTATCATCCATTCAAAGATTCAAGTAAATAGACAAATCTTCACTTGACAGTCATGGCATAACACGGAGAGCGGATGTTAAAGTGTACAGTGGACCTCGTATGGAAAGTGCTAATGATGAAAACATAGCTGGCAGCATACACATGGATATAATGAATATATCAAAATGTAAAATAAAGTCTCAAATTGTCAGATTTAGTCCACAGTTATGGAAAATCAAATGCATTTAAAAACGCTGTCGTGTACTGCAGAATAACATGCCATAAGTATGAATAGTACACTAAATATTTTACAGTAAAATATTTCTTTACATATCTAAATACGTTTGAGTAAAGTCGGGGGGCAGTAGAATTCACCCTCTGACATACTGAAATAAATAAACACGTAAAACTACTTACAGGAACTTACACATAAACAACACAAATGCCAACCAGGGCTTCACATTAAAATAAATAAGTTCAAAACACACGTTTGTCTCAGGTTAAGAACTGTTACATTCAGAAACGAGGTCTACGGGTTAGGAAAGAAAAGGGAAACGAGATCTGATGGTGCGATAGCTCATAGATTTATAACTGAAAATGTCCCTTCCTGTGTATTTCACACACTTATTATAGCTGATATCACTTTCATCAGGCATGTAGTTGTAATGATCATTTTATGAAGGATTATTTTTTTGCTTCGTGGAATGGCTTTTCCCCCCCCCCCCCCCAAGTTTAAATAAGAAACAGTTATAGTAACAAAAGCCTGACTGGATTAAAGGATTACAGCTTAATTATCATTGATACAGAGTAGTGGTTTCTGGGATCAAGGTCTCATCTACCTTAAATATCATAAGCCTCAGGCCCCATCCTACTGCCTTACGCTGAACAAAACGTAATCTGTGCATGTGAATAATATTAATTAGGTAAAATGTAACCAATAGTTCACGCTCAAATGTTGAAAGTATGAGTTAAAGTGGAACACGTCGGTCATTTGTGAGTGTTAAAAAGATGAAGAATGACAGATCTTCACTATTGCACTAAAATTCTAACTCGTTACTTGGCACTAAGCATTTTTTTCTTTTACTTAAAAACAAATTAAGTATTTTTAAAAGCTTCTTTAAACAAATCTAGTGTTTTAAACTGGAATATGGGTAAAAATGGAAAAGATTACTTATTTATAAAAGTCGGATTTATTTATTTTTAGCCTGATTTAGCAGGAATGGATTGAAACATCTTTTTATTAAGGAACTCTCAGAAGTGATTTTCTGAGTGACTTTTTGTGAGAAAGAAATTATGTAAGACTAAACATACATTAGAGTACATTTTTTACATTAAACGAGTCTTGTTGATGGACTGGATTTTGTGTCATAACCAGAAGTTTTACATCTTAATGTTATTAATTTTTTTTTCTGTATATTTGGTAAAGTCCTCATGGATTGGGAAAATTACACGATCGTTCATCAAAAGGAGAAAGTGGCTCCAAATGAATTCTGAATGTAAATTTTGATGTGCAGGAAAAATAAAAAAGCCTACAAAAAAAAAAAAAATCATTACTTACATTAAATATCTATAAAGATGCTGCTTTCAAAATCAAGGACAGTAGGTACAGATCAATTAATTAAAGAAAATAAAATCAATGAATTACTTTAAGAACATTCAATTCTGTGTGGGGAATACCAAGTCTGACAAAACCTTCCCCCAAAATCTACTTGTGCTTTCTTTAAAATTCAATTTTCAACTGGGCTGAAACTGAAAGCAATAAATAGAATGACGTAACGAGACAGAACCATAACAATCAAGTCACTGTCGCTAATTAGACAGTAACACAAAAACACACATGACAACAGCAAAAGGAAAAGAAAATGTGCAAAATGCTGTTTGAAGAAGACCAGGATGTTCTTCTAAAGGATCTTAGAGCTATAATCATCATTGTACCAATAAAGTGGTGTAGGAAAAACTCAATAACAACACAAACAGTATAGGAATTTGTGTTCGGTTGATTATTTTTGCGTTGTAACAATGCTTCTTGACAATAAATCTTATACCGTTGGAAAGCCTGTTTATTTCCCTTTAAATGGTACGGAAAATGCATTTGTGGGTTAAGCAGTAGAGTTGAGTAAAAAACTCTCTGCCAAACAGCTTATTCTGCTATTGAAGATTGAAGATTTGGCAAGTTTTTCATTTAAGAAAAATCTAAATCTGCTGCTCAACCCACAAATGCATTTTCCATACAAATGGCCCCATTTAAAGGGAAATAAACAGGCTTTCCAACGGTACAAAGATTTATTGCCAAGAAGCATCGACACACAAAGAAATAATCGACCAAACACAAACGTCCTTCCTTTTTGTGCAAAGTTTATATCAGGTCCAACAAAGATGCTTTCATATTTGGTAATCTTTAAAGTAATGAAAGCTGGAATTAACTAGCGTCATATTCACACTGTTCAAAACGCACTGCACCATTTGTTACCGTTTCTATCTATATTTTTAAACTTTGTCTGGAAAGATGAGAAGTGGTTGACTCGTCATTTGCGCACAATGATGCGAGCACTAAGATACTTTGTTTAACCAAGCGGATCGTCGTCAAAGATACAGCCACAAAATGATCAAACGCTGGAGGCAGTGTTGCAACATTTGAAACCAACGCAGGACAACTTTACCGAAACAGTGAGAAGTTGCTCCACATTTGCCAAATATAATAGTGTGCGCCTACAGTGCCTTAAAATGCTCCTTATATATCGCCACCTTTAGGGCAAATACGGTAGTGTCCAATAAACTGCTTGAAGCTGTGACGCTTCTGTTTTACAATATCAAAATAGAATAGAAGTCTCTGATTGGGTTCCCCCACTTTTGTTGCCTCTCGCTGTGAGCTTTGCCCCAAAATGTGCTCTTACAGTACTGTGAAACTGGAACAGTAAGAAAAGAACCAAACAAGCCAGCTTGTCAGCCTCCTTCACAATGCCCTCAACCAAATGATCCCATACCTGAGGAAGCAGGAACAATACCGTTTCACCCTCTTGGCCCTTGTACTCTCCTACATCTCTTCTCTACACTAGCAAAGGGGGTAGTTTATTTGTTTACTTTGCGCATCCTATGCAAAAGATTTATTCAAACAAATGATGATAGTGCACAGGCCACTTTGTGGAGCCATAATCATCCTTGAACTATAAAAAGGAAAATAAACACTCCAAATAGTTTGTGTTTTACTATATTTCAACAAATCCAGTGGCCATTTAGCAGCCATTAAAGCAAACACATACCAACCTTTTTTCTCTGAATGTGACTCAGGGAAATATTTCATTCCCCTCTTATTCATTTGAAATAGGAGGGATACCCTCAGGACTTCAATAAAAAAAGCTGCCCCAAGAGGAGCTGAGCTACCAGCTCACAAGACCATCACAGGTCTTAAATGACAATAGGCGGGCTCTCCAATCTCCTGTTTATCAGTCAACCAAACAAAAGGGCTCATCATCTGTCGCCTAACCCAATGACGGAGCCCGGACTGAATCCCGTCCTTCACATGCTCAGTTAACCCAAGGCATGATCAGACTCCTTCGAGACTTTGAGAGGAGGGTATCCCAGCACTCGACAACACATGAGACAAACACCGAAACACCTCATGGAACGAGGAATCCTCCGAGTTAAGAAGTAGTCAGAGCAAGTCTCTGTCTCTGGAACTTATTTGTGGATCTTCCAGTTCCTGAAGAGGTAAAGCTTCCAGGCGGAAGGGGTCAGAGTAGAGGTGGGAAGGTGGACAGATAGGATCTCCCCTCTAAAAGAGTTGGAGGAGGCCTGTAGAAACCTTCCGGCCCCCACCCTGCCCTCTGCCACCCATGCCCTCAGACCCGCAGCTGCAGACAGGTACCCTGCAGAGGAGATATGATTTATTTTCATGTTTTTGCCTAATTTATATTTGGTAAACAAGTTGTGAGTTTAAAGAAAGACAGAGGTGCCAGACTAAAAACACAACACAGCACTTATTAATAACACAACCATGATGAATTGTTGCTACACTGCAAAGTGATTTTCTGTTATATGTGAAAAATGGCTGCTGTTTCAATATTAGAATATATGGGGTTGGACAGAGAAAAATGTAAACAAAGTTGCAAAAATTACCACAAACACAAATACAAATTTTTCTTTGTCATGGGCATTCCGGTTAGCATATTATTGTGCGCAACCTGCACATTTGTCACATGGTTTTGCCTCTTCAGAGCTTCTTTTTTTTTTTATTTTTTTTTTTTATCTCTTTTAAATTCAAAAAGAAAGTTGAATATGAGGGTGATGATTAAACACCTCTTTTATAGCAGACCAATGGTGACAACTGCCACTTAGCCTTATACCGTATGACCCGTGGCCCTCTGAGCAATATTTGATCGTGTTACTGCAGTTCTCTCGTGTGTACCCTTCAACTTCCACGTCATGCAGTACATACTTCTGCTGTTTGTACACAAATCTGCCAACCTAGACGTGCCAATAAACTGCTGAGGAATGCGGCAGTAAGCCAGCAAAAGTGGGTAAGAAGAAGAAGTCAGGATCTAAATGACAAAGGTTGACAAAGGGTATTGCAATTGTTTTATGAGGGGAGGGGGGGGGTTCAACACATTTGTTAAATGTCAAGAACACACACGGTGTGCCATTCTCAGGGAGTGAATGTAAAAAAAAAAAGAAAATGTTTAAACTGACGCAGAGATCGACCTATCAGAAATATCTATAATACATTTACAATTTTAAATCTATTCAATCCATGCCCTGTGTTTTTCAAAAGGAGTGGCAATGTTCCCGCTCACACCGAGCTCTACTTTTCGAATGTTAGAGGTTAGAGATAACATACGGTACCTCTGTTGCTTTTCCATGCAAACACGGCAGGCAGAGTGTGAGCCTCACTCCTGGAGCTCTGTCAGAGCCACACAGCATGCAGCTCTATCATCCTTACTCTGGGCAGGGCCATCCACTCCGCCGCCGGTCGTCATGCTGCGGCTGCGACTAGTCAGCTTCTTGAGCTCACTGGCAAAGGAAATGACTTTCTTTTTGTCCTCCCTCGCCATCTGGAAACAGAAATGGATCCGTGTTAAAGAGATGCGTTTACAACATGAGAAATAGTGCCAGGAGGTTTTTGAGCACACTCATAAGGGCTGAGAAAATGTGCATGTTCGGTGTTACTTTTTCCTGTTTCTTCAGAAAAATAAATTAAACACATTGAGCTTACATAAGCATTTAACTTTTATTGGACAAGGCAGGACATTTAAACACATTACTTCCAGGGTTATAGGAGCACATTAGTAAAACAAAGACAAAAAACAGCAGCATAGCTTATGAAAGATTTTGAAAATGAGGGTTGCAGCAACAGGTATAAAAGATAAAGCAACACTCATAATAATGTTTTAAATACCAGCTCTTCATCACTCTGTTTTTGAACAATCAGTCAGCACAAAATGAAAGAGAGTGGCTGAGAGAGATCTTATAAAACATATAAAACTGTCTCCTTTGTGGAAATGCAAGAATCAAGCACAACCACACAAGGAAAGCAGTAAAGCAGAAGCAAAATGAAAAGAAAAGCTCTAAAAGTATTGATACAATACACATAAATATTAAATAAAACATACAAAGCAAAAACGGAACAGTCTCTAAGACTAGAAATTGGTCATCGTGCTCAGAGCTACCTGCTCTTTGAGTTTAAGAATAAACTTCCCCGCGCCCCGCCAGCGGCTCTGAGCTTGGAAGACGCACTCGTGATCCAGCAGCACTCGCTGAAGAGGCTTGGTGGATGAGGACTTCTTGGATGAGCCGACATCCTTGGCCACTTCCTCCATCAACACGTAGTCACATGGATTGGGATTACATAGGATACTGTAGGAATACTTAGCCTTTGACAGGGTCTGACCAAAAAAAAGAAAAAAAGAAAAAAATGGAGAAATATCAATGGAAAAACTAGCATGTAGTTTCTAGTGTGACCGAGAGCAACAGGACAGCTTTTTTTTTCCTGCAGTACAATCTTTGAGTTTCTGTGCTCCTGGACTCACATGCTGTATGATATCCTGAGCCGTGCTGTAGCGTGGAGCTTTGATTACAGTGTGAGGCTGTTCTGGTGAAACTTCGTGGACCTGGACGAAGAACATATCATCCTCTCCTCCTCCTCCCCCACTTCCTCCCGCTCCTTCTCTGCCTCCCACGGTCATCTCCTCCTCTCCTTCCACCACCGTGTTTTTCTCATTCAAGTTCTGCAGTGATCAAAGCAGCACAGTTTAACGGCGTACCAGAGAAAGAAACTGGATGCTTATTGCATGACACAACCACAAGGTGGAGCCACAGTCTGCATGATAGTCCTCAAAAGTTTTGACAACAACTTATGATAGCGACATCCATCTAGGTTATCTACCAAACGTGTGTACCTCCTCTCTCGTTTTGAGGCAGAGTCTCCTCACATATCCCTCCTCGGTGTTCCAGCTGGAGACCACCCTGGCCACCTCCTCTTCAGGCGCTAGAGCTCGATGCTGAGGGCAGCGCTTCACCTCGCTGCGCTCCTTCAACAGAGGGACCTTCTCTTCGCACAAGAAGTATTCCGACGGGTTTCCTGCTGAGGCCACAACCTGTGGAGGAAAGAGGTAAAACTTTAAGTATGACATGAAGATAAATGTGAAAGTTGAGCTCCAACTATGTTATTCCTGCATTATATATCGTTGATTCTACAGCACTGACCATGTCCAGCAGCTGTTTGGCAGTGGTCTGCTCCGTAACAGAAAAAACTGTGAAGGGTTCAGGACCAGGAGCACCCTGCACTGTCACCCTGTGCTGCTGGGTAGCATGCTTCTCCTCAGAACTGAACAGCTGTGAAGGGAGTCAGAGAGATGCAAGGCAGCGGGTCAGAATAAAAACACACTGAATCCCATATGGTCCCTCTTATCTTCTCCACAGAGAGGACTGCACCGGCAGAATTTCTTTGGATTGCAGTCCATCAGGTTAAAAACATTACAGTGATATGAACAACTCTAGCCCAAGCTACTGTTTTCAGCAGCAAACCTGAACAAGTCTTACCAAAGATGAGGCGACAGCGCCCCCTGTTGGACCTTCCTCTGTTCTGTGGCTGTAGATAAATAAGCTGGACACTTCGAGTGGCTCGTTGTGCTGCGTTCTTAACTGTACATGTCTGTAACCTGCAACACAAACACACAAAACAAAAAAATTTATCTCAAATATATTTTATCTAATACTTCAGCACTACTATCCTGAAATTTTATAACACGAAATAGATCGAGCACATCATCTTTATCAGTGCATAAAATTCCCATCTGCAGCTCAGAGCCACACTTTTATCAGATGCGCACTATCTGGGAATCATACCTGGTTTGAGGGCTTTCAGAGGCAGAGTCCTCTGAGCTGTAATCTGGGAACTGTTGTTCTCCACCACGGCAAGTCGCAGGAAACACATCTCTTCAAAATGCACAGTGAACTGAAAGTGTTCGTTCCACATGGGGTTGAGGGTGTTGCGGTGGATCGGTTTGGTGCGGAAGTGGCAGCTGTCGATGGAAATGCCCAGAACATCCAGCTCGATGCAGGGGCTGCCAGCACTGTTGCTCGGACAAACGTTCTGACCAGAGACAATCTGAGCAGAAAAGAAGAGAGGAGGCGTTTTATGGTTAAAGTGTATCGATACGAACACTTGCAGCGGGTCTACCTTATTTTTAGTCAATTTAATGAAGACTTAAGATGGCCTGAGAATCCAAATAAGTGCCTTGGACCTAACAGATATTTTCCCCTTTTGATGAGTGAACAGAAACTTTAGAAAATGTTGGGAAGATGAAGTCTGGGGTCCACCTGAGTGTGCATGAGGGAGCAGGTACACACTCTTGGTGTGGGTTCACTAGACAACTACCTGCTACCTGTCTGAATGTGTACCAAGGAGCTGACATATGGATATGACTGCGCCAGGTGTACCAAGTTTTGCTGTGTACGTCTTCTTGACTCACTGTGAGGGAGTAGACAGCAGGGCTCATTTTCTCCACATCCCGCTCCATCGGACAGAACTGCTGGTAAAGTGGACAGCTACGGTCCCACAACACTGCTGGCTTCAGTAGGTAGCCGCATCCGCCGTTGGCCTCAAACAGCGCTGTGTTCAGCTGCATGGGCAGGTCTGAGAAGGAGAGAGAGGAAGGGAGAGGAAAGATTTGAGTGACACTAACAAAGAAAAAAAATAATAGTAATGAAATAAATTTTGGAACAAAACCTCAACTCGCAGCAATGCTCCTTGTGAGTTTTACTAAAACAGGTAATAAAGAAGGCCGCCTGGTTTGGATACTGTAGGCTGTAGTGTTTCCTGCAGTTTGACAATTTAAAATCATTTTTGGCCGGTTGCTGGTGTAGAAGATGAGAGACTGTCCTTTAAACAAAATGTCCATTTTCAAATGAGTGCATGTAGGTTTCTTCTTGCAAACAACTTCCACTCCAAAGAGGAAAATGCAGAGACAGCGAAGATGAAGGAGAGAGTGGGAATGAGGGAAAGCTCAATAGAGGATCAGAGATAGAGAGAGTAGATGTGTTTAAATTCTAAAATGCAATCTGGATAAAAATGACTGCATCATCCGTCAGAGTGTGGACGGCAAACACTAGACGGGAGAAACTCCGTAAGGACGAAAACCAGAAGCCACGGGAAGAAAAAGGAAAGACGGATAGAAAAGGAAAAGGAGCAAAAAGAAAAAAAAAAAACAGCACTGGAGTGCCAACAACAATTCTCCCCATAAATAAAAAAGCATGTAAGAGATTATCACTTTTAAAAATGTATAACACAAATTGCCTCATCATATAGAAAAATCACAGCAAATCAAATTTGAAATTGTAGATTTTTTCCTCCTGTGAAAAATGGGCTGCAATAAAATGATAGAATGATCTGTCACTTCTCCTTTATCATCCTCTGGCTACTACAGTGTAATACTTACACATAAGCAAGAGGTGCTGTTTGTTAGACGTGAACATCCTTTCATATAGAGCACACTACTCACCATCAGTCTGATAATTGAGTGCCACCAGCTGAATCCCATGCTGCCAGAAAAGCAGAGGGTTCGGGTTTGTTGAGTCTATCCTGGTGGCCGCCGGGTAGGTTCTGAGCATCTGGCACTCTGTGTGCTGGATGAGCTTTTGAGAGTAGCGGCGGCACAGGCGCTTGGCAGCGTTCTCGTTGACAGAGGAGATGTGGTAACACTTTGGTGTGCGGATGATGGCGCTGAGTGAGGTGGGAGGATTGAGGACAGGAGACGTTTGCTGCTCTTCCCAGCTGAGCCGCTCAGAGCCACCTGCAGGCAGGATAAAGAGGCACTTTTAAAGGCCGTGGAAACGTCTCCATGTGCTCCTTACTTGGAGTGACGCAACCCTACATGAAGAACTTTAAGTTTAGCTAGAATAGCTTGGTGTTTCTTGGTAATACGCAGAAAATCCCCCTAATACTCTGACTCATTCTGATGTAATTTCTATTCTTTCCCCATTCATTTTTTTATTCCCCTGTGCCAGTTAATTTCTTGGTTTCTCTGCCCATACACACATATGTGTATTCATACAACACTCCCATTTTTCAGACATGAAAGAATGGCAGTTTTACATCCGGTTCTATGCACACACATATGCACACACACACACACACAAAACAATCTCCCAACAATGAGTACCTCGGCCGTGCTTACCTTTCCCGGGGGTGCGGCTCTGGGTCGTGGCCTCCCCCACTGCGCTGCTGCGAGAAGGAGCCGTGCCAAATATGGACTTCCTGGACTTTCCTCGGTCCTTCCCTCTGCTAGAGCCAGCTGGAGACAAAGTAGAAAGGCCTGGGTTCCCACACAGAGGAAGCAGACAGAAGAGAAGCTTCATTAATGAAATGCAGACAGACTAGAGACACCACAAGTATCCCAAGAGTCTCTTCTTATTCTTAATTTGCTTCAAAAAAATTCAGATCATTTTCTCCCAGGATTCACTTGAAATGTAATTTTATTTCAAAACTTAGTTTACTGGTACTGGAGTTTATTTCTTTATTATATCTGCCATAAAATGTGCTTTATGATCTATATTTTTGGTGGTTTTGTCCTTTTTCTTATTTGGCAACAATAATCTAGTCTTCCTTCTGAAAATACTTCCGATGAGAAATTCCCGTTCACCTAAAATCCCCCCAGACTGCACACGGCTACAGCCAGCCTGCTGTCTGTCTGAATGTAAATTGGACCACTTGCCCTACTTCCCCCTTCTCAGATCTTGGGTCCTTGGAAACAGTAAACAAATAGAATACCAGTGGAGACACAGGCAAGTTTCTAAGGGCAGATGTCATTTAAAGAAAAGAGGAGGCAAACAGAAGAGGACACTTGAGGGAAGCGGCGATAAGAGGCTGATGTTTAAGGGACAAAGAGAAATCTTTGAGATAAATGGTAGCAAGCAATCAAGGCAGATTCCTGTAAAGAGGAGAGATAAGAGATGTTTTATAAGCACATAAAAAAAGCAAAGTCCGTTCTGAACTGCTGAACTCGGAGCATTTTTGAAACATCTAAGCCAATTTGAGCACTTCTAATTTTCTGCTCCTAGGAAGGCAATAAAAGCGCGAGAGAGACTCGAGGGTGACACGACGAAGACCCTAGGTTTGAATTTGAACCGCACTAAGCCACCAGGACATCCGCAAAACATTTTCTTACTGTCCAGCATAAAACAACTGATGTTGTGTTGTTTGGGAAATAACATTAAAATTAAGTAACCCTATCTTTCCCATGGGGGGAGGATGATTCATCATCTTAGTGGGTGTCCTGTGTGGGATAGGAATGGAGTGTAACACAGGGATATTGGATGTCTTGCAATGAAGAAAACATGGGGAAAGGTTTGACCTCTTAAATATAACATGGGAGTGGATTAGGGTGGGACAAGAGAAAAAAAAGAGAGTGAGAAACAAGAGTGAATTGAAAGGGGAGAGTGGAATACAGATTAGGGAAGAATTAATCACTTTTTTTTTTTACTGGGAAACGAGGGGAGGGGAGGACAAAAGGAGACGGCATATACATTAAAAATAAGAAATGTCTGTTCTAATGAGATCCAGGGGAATACACAGATCTGTCTGACAAAGAGACAGAATGATCCCTACCAGGGAATTTCACCGCCTGGCAGTAGATGACAAGGTCGGACAGCTCCTGGGCTATCTGTCGGCTCTCCTTCTTATTCTGGGGAAGGTAGAACTCCTCGCCAAGCTCCATGTCAAACACCTACAGGGTGCAGACAGACACAGAACATAGAAAACACTGTTAACATTTTACTTGGATTGGCAGTAATGTATCGCTGAAACAGGGGCTAAACCAAACTTGCATGCCAGCTTATTATTTAAATTTCATACTCTGGCATCATCAAAACATGTCTTTCTTTTTAGTTAACGAAAGGTGGTTGTTACATTTTCTTTAATTGTAATTAGGTGAATTTAACTCTCGATATCTCTACCTTTCCTTTGCTCTGCGAAGTGCTATCAGCTTTCTTCATCCTTTTGGGAATTTCATCAGCAGGATGCTCTTCTTTGTCTGCTGAGCTCTTGCCTTCTGGCTTGTCATCCAGGATGTTATCTACATAGAAGAGAATAACAATAAACTAGATTTGAACAAACTGATGATGCCGAGCTGACTGCACGGTAGCATGCACCCATCATGATTAGCGTGCCTTATACCTGTCAAGAAAGCAAAATATGCAGCTGCCTTTCTTAGTCATTAAAGCCAAAATCTGTACTGATACTTGCACAATCAACATTGCTGTGCATGCAACATTATTCAAATCACAGTACACTGAATGTAAATCCTGCACCATCCCTAATTCACATTCTTCATGCTCAAAGCAGGCAAGATTGGATCCCGTATATTTAAGGCAGAAACTGGCCTGTCAAAGACCCATAAATAAAATTTGTGCATTGGAGCTGCTCCTGATATACTGTATGTTAAATCACCAATAAGACATACTGCGCACCAGAAGAAGAATATTTAGCATCTGGGAATCTGCTGCTTGTAAAAACAAACTGACTTCAGTGAGGAGATGTGTTTTTCCTGTTTTCTCAGGGAACAGAGTAACCACCAGTATCACCTGCACTTCAGCATTCGGCCAGTGGATTGAAGGTTAATGGTTTTTCTGCACACTTACATTAACCAGTTGATGAAAGCATTTATAGTTTACTGAACACTGAATTTCCACGCCGACCGCTGCACAGGTGGGAACAATTAAAGAAGAATTTTAAACTGAAACCAGTCGCCTCGTAAATCTCTACTGGCTACTCGCAGAGCTCAGGAGCACGCACCGAAGCAAAAGCCCGCAAAGGCACCTCCGTACTAATATTTAAAGCACTGTCTCTCAGCTGTAAACAGGAGCAACAGCAGGGGAGTTCTTCCCATTCCTCCCACTCATTAATCGCAGCCAAAACCACAACGAGAACCACATCGGCTTGAAAACGCAGAAGCTTTTTTATCACAGAAAACTTGGAATTTGCTCCTTTAAAAACAGTTTATCAAAAGAAGCTGACCCTGAATACTTAGGCTATAGACAGCAGCCAGAGAACTGAGATGGACCAGACTGTGACTGGACGGAGCTACCACTCAACTGGAGAGGGTGGCAGTTTGGCAGCTTAGTTCTTTGTTTGTATTTGCAGGGCCAGCTGATATACTAAAGGTGTATGCTGAAATGAAGACATCAGGGTGGGGTGAGATCCCTTGCTTGCCAATTGCTAACATTCAGTAGCAGATATTTCAGAATAACAGGTCTTGCAAAAGCTTAAGTAATCTAAAGGGTTTAGATTAGAGAGATTTTTTTTTTTAATTGGTAAGTTCCTGTGACAGAGACGAGCACAGTGGAGGAATTAAGAGAGAGCAACGTTGGGACTGGGACTGGGATAGGGTAGTTTCCCCTGGTCTGTTGTTTAGTGCAGGGGCAGTGCGGGGCCTGAGAAACCAGATGGCTTTGTTTTGTTTCCCTGATGAGCCTGCCCAGCCACTGGCGAGGTCACGGACAAACACAGTATGGCGGGATGGAGGAAGGGAGGTGATGTGTTTGTGGGAGAAAGAGACATACACTAATGGTATAATGTTTAATCATATCTGAAAAAAATATATATATATAAAATTTGTTTTCCTCTTTTTAACATCCCGTCCTGTCCAAGCACTGCATCTATACAACTGAGGAGAGTTTAGAGGAGGCAGTTTAATGGGGAGGTGTCTAGCCACAGCCTACATATTAATATTTCTTCCAGGGAGACATGGTGTAAGTGTTGAGGCAAGCTGGGAGGTTGGGATGCTACTGCAATTACATAACAGTGATAAAACAAGTCCACATCATAACAAACGCTCCTGATCACTCACTAATCATCCTTTGTTAGCAATCTACAAGTGATTAACATAATCAGACGGCACCCTCATAATATTATGAACTAAAGCAACTATAAAGCGGGACCTGTGGAGAACCTGCGTTTTAATATCTGTGCTATCTGTGTTACAGATGGTTGCCCTTATTTGACAGCGCTGCCTGAGGCGGAATGTTCTGCGGTGGTGCCTGATCATTCGAGCCGTCATTATTACCGCGTTATTATTCCTCATTCTTGTCGAACAAGTCTTTGATATCAAATAGATTGGATGGAATATTTGTTTTCCTGGATTTCACATATTATGTAATAATGAAATCTTGAAATGCTTGCTACCGCGGAAGATCGCTGCACTGCACCAGACCGTAATCTGGAGAAAGCTAGCAGCTTTGAGAGGAATGCAAGAAAATATCGGAAAAAGTCCAAAGCGGCGATGCGGCGCGCTAGCACGTTTTTCACACCGATACATCCCAAAGCATTGTGTCTAGTTATTCTGCAGCAGAAGACCAGCAGCTACAGTAGTGTGCAAAGGTCTTGAGCCACCTGTCATTTCTTTATATTTTGCCAGGGAAACAGGAAATAGGTGCAGTGATTTATTGAAATGTGCAAATATAAATGGAAATACAGCATATAAGGCCTAAACAGAGTTTGTGAAATTCTAACTAACTTGAACGTCAGTGTTTGGTATGACTGCATTTACTCTTCAACACAGCCTGAACTCTCTCGGGCATGTTTCTTGTCATTTCTTTAAGTAGTCCTCAGGAATAGTTCTCCAGGCTTCTTGAAAGACATTCAAAGCTCTTCTTTGGATGTTGGCTGCCTTTTGTTCTGTTCTCTGTCAACATGACCCCACAATGCTTCAATAATGCTGAGGTCCGGGCTCTGGGGAGGCTCACAATTGTCTATTGTGTTTTTTTTTCTATCCAGTTATGCTTTTACTGCATTGGCAGTGAGTTTGGGATCATTGTCATGCTGAAAAATTAAGTCACTGCTAATCAGACACTTTCCAGATGGATACAGTGGATCAGAATCTGATGGTGCTTTTAAATCCATTATGACAAGATCAGTTTTAACTGGCTTAACATACAATAAAATAAAAATTCCCCTGAAAGTGGTCAGGTACAAGGACTGGACTGAGAATGAGTGAAAAAGCAGCCAATGTCCAAAGAACAAACTTCAGAAAGCCTGGAGAACCACTGCTCAAGGCCACTTTAAAAGACTTACAGGAAAGTCTGGCTCCATGGAAGCAAGAGTGGTGGCTCAAGACTTTTGCACAGTTCTGTATATTTGCACCAAGCAATCATAACCTTCCCTTAAAACCCAACTGTATGTAGCACATTATGTAGCAATTGATATTGGAAACTGCAATACCAAGGTGTTGTAATTTTCTCAAGAAGAACATGAATCTAGAACACCAGCTAGCACTACAAAACAAAACCAGAAGGAAATAATGATACTTATAGAGGCACATCATAGGCGCGCATTTACCTTCAAGACCATACGAGGCGGTAGAGGCTGCGAGGCCATCGGCTAAGTGGAAAACGAGCAAGATGAAATAGGAAGGGGAGGGTGTAAGAACAGGGTGTCAAAGTAAAAAGAGATTTAAGTGTTAAAAAGGAGACAGAATAAACTAGTAAACAGAAACTGAATTAAAGGTTACAACATAAGAATCTACGTGTAAGTCATGCACTACTTCAGCCTGAAAGAAGGAAACCTTGAAGGTCCGACAGTCGAGCTCAATTCCTCTGTTTCAAATCACATGCAGTTCTTCTTACCGTCCGACAGAGACTCATAGTCATAGTCGTAGTCGTCTTCTTCTTCTTCCTCTTCCTCATTGGCGTGGTTGTTGGGGGATGTAACTCCCGGAAACCCGTTGCTCGCTTGGGCTTGCATGTGGGCGAGCTGGTGAGCCTGCGAGACGGGTTAAAATAATAATAATAAAAAATTTGAAATTGTGTAAACCTCTACTTTACGTGCAAACAGACAAGCTCCTATATACAGAGAACCTATAGAGTAGGGAAGCATTTTATTCTCGCTGGGCTGAAAGTTATGATGGGGTGAACCTTTTAGCACAGCTCCATCCATTATTCATGTAAGACAGCGCACTAATGATCAACAGCGCTAGATGTTCAATATGTTAGAGCTATCTGGAAGGTTCTTATTTATGAATTATGAACAGGTTTTGCTGACACGTGTGAGTGAAAAGGATGCGTTTCTTCTTAACCTTCTGCTTGAGGATGTCCACTGGTGCCTGGTGGGCTTTGAGCTTCTTGTTCTTGAGGAGTATCCTCCCTCGCAGCTGCAGCGGCGACGGTAAATGCGGGTCATCGCTGAAGTCGCTTTCAAAAAGGAAGCGTGTCACAAGACGTTCGCCAAAAACGGTCTAAAAAAAAAAAAAAAAAAAAAAATACATATACATATTTTAGCATGGAACACATCATCAGGAAACTGAAGTCCAGTGGTTGCGAGAAGCACTGAGTGAAAGGACCGATTTCAGAGGTTGCAGAAGAATCTTCAGCTACAAATAAAATAATTTTATCTATGCAAAACCACATTACAAATAAACAAGAGCATGGTGATGTTAGCTGGCCCGAGGCGCAGAGCTGTCTGCAAATAAAAGACGTTTTCTTTATCAAGCTACTCAGAAGTCAGTCTCCAAGGAGGATGAAACGCTGGGAAGTTTCGCGAGATGAAAGCACAACGATATTCCACGATATAGCTGTCGTGCCAAGATATCTGTGAGTTTGATATCTTAAAAAAAAAAAAAGAAGAGGAAGAAAAGGACAGTTGTGGCCTCAAGTTTATAAAAGCAAGCTTCTGCCTGGACGTTGGCCAGTTCGAATGCCCAGAACAGCTGAAAAAATGGAGTCAAGGAAAACAAATGAGTTGTACAACAAACAAGACTACTTGAAAGGGTACGTTATTCCCGAAATATAAAGGAGAGAATAATAGAAAAAGGAGCATGACTGCCTAACTAAACCCTTTGATTTGAGTTCCTTCAATTTTATTGTTTTTTTTCCTCACAAATCAGTGTTGCTCTGAGCAGCACGAAGACAGAGGAAGCTTCTAATTGTGTGAATTTATAACTTAACTCATAGTCGTGCTACGAGATTTCTTATTTGAGTGAAAAGGCGGCTTACTCTTCATGTGCTCGGTGACATTCTTATCTGCCTCACTTACTAACAAGTCGCTGGAAAATTAAAGAAATTAATGAGACATAAGAAACACGTAAACTCTACGGACAGGCGCAGATATAGCTGCCATCATACCTTGAAGATTTCGGCCATTTTACGTTGCTGTGGGAGGGAGCAGTGGTTCTCTATGGACAGGATGACGGGCATATCAGAATTGACAAATGCGGACCGGTTAATCGCTTCCACCACATCCTGAAGGACCACAGGAGAAAAGAAATTCTCAATAAAAGCGCTACGAGTCAAATATGTGACAGCTTCAAATTCAATGCAGCTGTAGGCCCCAAATCAGATTACAAATACACATCTACACACATACACATCATATATGAGAGCAGTTGTGTTTGAAGATGTGGCTCTGTTCTAGAGGCTTCCACAAAGTCCATGAAGTGAAAGCAGGCAGTAAAGAGAGCCCGTGATTGATTGCTTCTGCTGCTCCTTTATGAATTAAATTATTCATGTGCATTTCGAACCTTAAAGGGTATCTTAGTGGTGAGTGTGTGGCCGTGGTAAATAACAGGCATGCCATCATCTCCGTCCCAGCAGTCCAACTCGACACTCCTACAGCCCTGCAGCAGCACCTAAGTAAGCGAGGCGTTCACAAGTAAGTAACACAAGTCATTTTCAACCAGCAGGAAAATCTTAGCGTACTGGGTTAAAAACGATCCAACTTACGTGACTGTAGAGCTCAACAGAGGACTCTCCTTTGAGCTGGTGCCCAGTCAGGTAGGTGTTATGAGAAGACTCAATGTAGTAGTAAGACAGAGGGTACTGAAGCTCCTCTGGATTCATCTGAGATTCCTCGTTACGTGAAGCAAAGTTGTCCTTGTCCATCAGGAACCTGATACAGACGGAAGGATGCCAACAGCATGTGATGCTTGTGCACTGATTACAATTAGCGAGTAATCAGTCAATCAAACTGTTGTACTATAAAAGTTAATTGCCGTAACAATTATATAGTTGTTGTACAACATGCAATGTTTTGAACATGGAATACTAATTGAGTAGATGCTTGCATTTTTATGTGCTTTGAAATATAATTATCTTTTTTTTTTTTTGATACCTTGCAAAACCTTCAAATGACATCCAACCCATTTGTCTCATTGTTGATGAAGGCTCAAATTTCTGCAAGAGAAAAGCATAACATTGGTGAACAGCAGTCCCTTTTCCCTGCTTTTTCCTCCACTTTGATATTTTTCCCGATCCATAGATGATTTGAAATTGTGAATTTAAAACTCCAGACTTCACCTGTATAATGCTGAGAATCTCATCATAGCTCAGGTGCTCCCTCTGACAGTTAACTAAAAAGTCATTGAGCTGAGGGATAGCCAATCCCAGGACGCCTAACGATGCGTTCTCCACCCCTGTGCCATTGGTCACAATGCTGGCTGCCGCGATGGCATCTGAAATCTGCTTCTGGTTGTCAGACATCTGCTGCCTCGTCCGGATAAACAGGCCAAGATCTGATCCATTACGGGTTAGTAAGTCTGCAGGGCGGAGGAGGAGATTAAGAGTAAGGGAGAAGAGGTGCTCATGTGCATGTTTTTCACTTCTGTAACCGTTTGATCTTTTACCAAGCTCTGGCTGCAGTCCTGTGTCCTTGTCATCTATCCTGAGGTTGGTGTAAACAGGACACGATTCTGGACTTGAGCGACTGCAGGGGACAGCGAAGGTGTCAAACAGCTCCTTCAGATCCTTCCTGCTTCGGATACTGTTGAAAAACAAATTACAGACTGGAATCCAGTAGCTCATGTCCTTATACATACAAAAACAAAGATAAAAGCATTGCAATTATACTATATTAAATTATATTATAATATACAGATACTGTCACAATGATGATGCTCAAATCAAATAATAAGGTGTATGTAGAAGCAATCCCTGTGAACCATAAGCTCAGGTTATCTGTATAATGTCAATAAGTGTGGATATCCCTAATATGGTCAGGGGAGAGAAGCAAAAACAGCTTGTTCCAGACAGAAGATGAACTAACTTAACTCAGGATTAATTGAACTGTGAATCATGCAAAGCCACAAACTGCAACAGGTCTCCTTTAACTCCAGTTTTGCAGCCGAGGAGGAGGCTGCCCAATCAGAAATACATTTATTTGCCTCCAAATTTCATTTGCGAGAAAGATTTTGAAGAGCTGCCCAAAAGCTTTTCTCTTTGTAAGAAGTTTAAGGGGAAACTACTGGGCGGCAGATGAGAGGCTACCCTACAATCTAAGAAATGTAGAAGGGTTAGAATTAAAACAAGCCTTTGGTTGTCTAGGCAAAATGTGTGTGTCCATCGATTTGACTGGGAAAGAATTTATACGAGCTAAATATTATGAAGGCGAGAATGCCTGGAAAATGTCCTTGGCACGATAACCTTGGGAAATATTTTTATTGCGTATGTTTTATCATTGTCTTTAGCTACTACTGATAAGAACACCACAGTTATACAACAAGGCGGAGCGAGCTGCTAAAGTACTGCACAGAGCATCTACAATATGCACGCAGTAAATCGAGGCTTCGGGCCACATCTGAACGCTGTGTCAGAAAAATGTGTTTCTAAACAAAACAGAAAAAATATTCAAATGTTCAAAACATCTCCACCTCTGCTTTCAAAGCATTAAATCTTACTAAGCTGTGCCAAAAATGTAACAAATACAAGATCAAATCATTTACCTGAATGATTTGAAAAGCTCAACAAATTCAACGAAGCTCATTGTGCTGTCAGAAATCATGAGATTCTGAAAGCCTTTGAAACAGCCTTTACCCCGACCGTGCCACGATCTGCTGCTCCACGCCCTGCGACCCACAAAGAAAAGAAAAATATCTTAACTAGGATGGAAAAAATAAAGTGTCGGATGTCAGTGGGGGTCAAACTTGCCCCGCTACAGTCATTTTTGACATACCCTGGCTGGGACTTAACATTTCCCGAAAGGATTGGAGAAGACTGCGGACGGGCCTGGGTGGACCCTGCCATGCTGGAGGAAGAGGAGGAAGAAGAGGAAGAGGCTAGCAATCCAGGGCTTTTGCTGGATGAGAGGGAGAATGGTCCGGGGAAGCTGTCTTCTGTGGAGGCAAAGATGGCTGAGTATGAATAAAGAGCCCGCCCCCCCACAGACAGATAAGAACTTCTACATTATACCGCAAGTGAAGTAACATCACCTGGATCTTCTTGGTCGATGCTGTCAGACTCGGGCCCGTTTCGATACAGTCCTTCTTTACAGCTCCGCGTTTTCCTAGAAACCATCTCGTCATCGGTTGCCTCCCCACTGTCTCCCTATTTTTAAGATGTTCAAACACAGATGCTAAAAATTAGTCGGTATAAAAACCTAGCTCTAAGTTAGGCAGCTGGAACAAGAAATACACAGTAAGAACTCCAAGAACAGCAAAACTGAGCTTTTTGTTCTTTTTTTAAATACACTGGTTTTTGAATTCTGAACCATCTCTAACCATCATATTCTAGACAACATATTGATTAAATTCTAATAGCTCTTGGCAAGTCAATCCAGCGCTATACTGATGAAAATCCAATTTATAAATACTGGCCTAAAACAGTGAACTGTTTTTCTTGCTTTTATCAGGAGTCTTGACTACACACAGTACTCAGTAAATTTACTGACCCTGACAAGAACCTTCTTCTTCTTCTTGGCCTTTTCGTTTGACAGAGGGTTGTTCTTCTGGGCTCCGACTTTGTCCCCACCACCCGTACCCATATTCCACCTCCGACCCCCAAAAAGCTCAATGGCCTGGGCTAGTGTAGGGCCTTCATACCTGCCATCCTCCTAAAACAGATGATGCATGCAAATGTTAATGTTAATTAACCACAACACTTCTTTTTATCTATCAGACTTTGCAATCTTATAAAACACTGTCAATGTCAGTGTTTAACAACACACGAGGTTCAGTTTTCTTCAAGCAAAATAAATGAGATTTATTTCTTTAAAAAAAAAAAAAGGGCAAGATGAAAAACACTACCTTGATTTCAAAGTGCTTTTAAATGTTTTTAGATTTTATAGCAATTTAAATCCATTCGATAAAACAATAATAATTCAGAAATTGATGAAATGTGTCCAAGCAAAAAATTTATTTTTTTAAAAATAACTTCAGTTCAGAGTTTTACCTGATACAAACTAGCATACTGCCTCCTCAGCCACTGCAACCTTTGGTCTGGAAACTTCTTTAATTTCCTGCTTGCATTCACCAACTCTGACAGGCCCTTGTAGAGCATCTGTGCCGTGTGATTGGGGGCCACAAAGTGCAGAAGTCTAATGGCATCAGTTAGGAGATTGGTTACAGTTTATAATAGTAGTGTAACAATAATTCAATGTGTAAGAGGATTTAAAACCGAACGAATTATAACAGGCACCAACCGATTGTCTGTGGTACTCAGACCATAGAGGAGGCTGAGGCCATTCTCCTCCACTGTCATCTGGCTCAGCTTGTTTTGCAAACATACAGCATGGACATCGACACCCTGATGACCCAGAAAAACTGCCTGCACATTCAAATAGACACAATGTTATGAACTGGAAATCGCTACACAATCTACACAAAATTTAAGAACATAAATTTGAGGTTTTTAAAATTGACATAACTAAAAATAAATGAATAAATAATACTTCTATTTTTAACAAACCTTTACTATTCCCAGGTCCAGCAGGCCTTCTGCTAGCCCTGCTACTACAGGCTGCCCTAATCCCAGTGGGTGTTCTGTGGGAGAAGTGCCTCCGCTTTGAGGTTTACCTGCCATAAATCAACATATTTATGATTGTTTGAGCTGCAGTAACGGCAAAAGGAAATTAAGGCGCCCACAAATTTACAAGCAGTTTCAACTGTACGTGCTACAAAAGAGCCAGGGCTTATCTACTGTGGACAAACACGTACAGTATATTTAAAACATTAAATGTCTCAGGAAACACGCTTTTTATATAATGCCTCTTTAAATCTGTTTAAACAGAAACGATGAGAAGAGGAAATTGGTCTCGTCTGCTTGAGATATAAACATGCAGTGAAAAAAAGATTTCCCTGCAGTTATTTCGGCATATCATTCTAAACAAAGTCTCACACACCCTCACAATGGTAACCTGGAATCCTGTAAGAATACAACCCACATTTTATTATATTTGGACAAAACAAATTAAGACATGAAGTGGTTCTTCGTTAAAAACAGCAGAAGAGGTAAAATGTCTTAATAATGTTGCCATTTACCCCAAGTGAGTGTTGTGTTATCAGGCTGTAGACGCAGCAGACAGCGAGCACTGAGGTGGCTATCCTGGTCATAATGAATGACCGTAGCCCCCTGCAGCAAAAACTGGTGAATATCTGGTTGTAGTGAGAGCACATACCTGGAAAAAGACAACACAGTGATCGTGGCAGGTCTGTTGAGGCACAACAGCTGTGCATGTTTGCATGTGCGCTTGAGTTTCTTACCAGGGAATGAGCTCCGTGCCGTGGCTAAATGCTCTGTGCGTCTCCTCGGTCCCCTGGAACTCCACTTCTTTCACCACTGGCTCAGACGACAAGTCACCTTCTGAATCCGACAAGTCTCCGACCGTGAATCTGTAGGTGGCCGGGGAGTCAGGTGGGATTGGAAAGGAAGTTAGAAAAAACAAAATTAGATCTCTAGATTTCAAAGTTTCTGCACGCTCATTCCCATGGCGATTTCCAAAATGCACGTTTCTGGAATCATATTAAATTATTTATCTAAAATCCAATCCAGTCAGGCATAAGAAATGACCTGCATCTAAAGTAAGATGAACCAAACAGAAAATGACCCTGCCCTGCAGGCATTGGCTCGATCAAGCAAAAAGAAAAAAAAAAAAGGCATCATGCATTAGTCATTGCTCATTCCTTCACTGCTTAACATGCTTCTCCTTAAGCCGCAACCTGAAACATACTGATGATAGCAGACATCGTTCAAATTCCAGTAACTAACTGTGAAACTTACAAAACATGTTTTTTTTCTGGTGTCATCTTAAATGAAAGGGAACTAGAAGGGGAGTAGGAAACACAGAAGGAAGAAAGGAAGTGAGAAGAAGAAAAGAGGGCACAAAGAGGCAATTTTATTTTTTTTTAAAGTGGATGCTGGTGGAAAAGAGATCCAGAACACAGAAGAGAAATCCCACACCTGTTTGAGTAAGGGGATTTTTATCTATAGTCTATATTCCAGACAAATGTACACTATAAAGCCTGCAGAAATGAAGCTCATATTCTGAGCTAACATAGAACAATTTGTCTGTTACAGAATTAATTGAGTTTGTACACTGTCCAAATTCTAGCTTGTGTTATTAGCGACCTGCCACCAGAGCGCTGAGAACAACCAGAACTCTGCTCCTTCCTGTCCTGACAGGAAACTAACTTATCTTTTTTTTTGTTCTCTGCACCGCACAGGTTTCATGTCAACATCCCTTCATCTCATTAACAATCTGCAAATGTGTCCTTCCACAAACCCGTTATCTTGTGCTGCTGTTTATGAAAGAAAACAGCGCACTAACCCAAAATGGTGAACATCCAGTACACCTGGTCATTGAGGATGTCCCCTACATACACAATATCTATGCATGTATCATTGAGGCTTAGTGGTTTTGCTAAGTGCTAGCTAATGGGTGCAGTGCAGCTATTGTGATTTTGCTCAGAATTAAGTTACCAGCCATGCCAGCATGGCGGTATTCATAGCCCTGATATAAATCTGTATATAACATTCTTTTACTGTGTCCATGAGTCATTGTCTGTGAATGACGAGGAAAATAAAAGGACCCAATTTTGGAAACAGACCTTTGCTAGAAAGGGTCACAGTGCTAAACAATGCAATCTTCAGCCCGTCATAACAGAGGGCCAAATATTTTGCCAAATTAAGAAAGAAAGAAAAAAGATTTAGAGTTAAATAACACAATGGTAAAGCACTATTGTGTTACTACTAACTTTTAATGCAACATGAGAGCAGGAAGTCAAAATGAAATTTAAAAAAAGAAAGAAAACCAACAAAGTGTCATATGATCCATGATGTCCCGGAAACCGGATCACAAGCTATGTACCATTTGATACTCTCTCCAGTATGTCTTAAACAACTTATACACACATCCCTTACACAGTGTTAAAATACACACTTATCCTTGAGCTGGAAAGAAGACCCAGTAACAGAAAACAGACGCTATTCTAGCATATTCTTTAACAGGACATCTCATTTTTCTAGGGTCTCATACCTGACAGCACACACTGAATTGACTCAAAGCAAAGCTTATGTGTCACATAAAAAAAGAAGAAGAAACAAAACTAACTGGCTGTGGCTGCGGTCCTTGAAGGAGTTGTTTCTGGATGCAAGTGATGGGCCAGTGGAAGAGGGACTGGTGGATGCTTCATCAGGATCTTCTGCCTCTAAACTCCTGTTACAAGATCTGCGGAGAAGGAAAAGTCAAGTCAGGCAGACGGATAAAGTAAAGAACAGGAGAGATGACTGTATCAAACACTGTCGCTTCACAGCCTTTAAGGATGCGGCGTGCCTGATAATCTGGAGGATGTTGCTGACAGTAGCTTCCTTCTCTGGGACGTGGAGCCCATCTGGACCAGATCGTGACAAGTAATTGCGCTGGCCACTGTAGTCAGACACAAACTGGAGATGGACACAACAAAGCAAGATGGATTAGACTGACAAGATATCAAATATGTCATGTTTCAGTCAGTTTTATAGGATGCATGTATATTGGTGCATTCCTGTGGGTGTTTTTTGCACCTCTATCGAGTATTCTGTGTTATCTGGAGATGGTTTGAGGCTGATGATGCTTGCTGTGCCATCCAACGCATCGCTTAGTTCCTTTAGAAAAACCCCACAGAATGGCACCACCTGTAATGTAGACGTGGAAGACAAGAAAAAAAACAAATTATAGTGCAGACAAGGTCAGTGAGTTAGTGGCTCAAACGTCATCTGAGTAAACAGAGGCCCACCTTGCATCCTGGGATATTGAGAGCTCTGGTCACAACCTTCTTGTACTCAGAAGAAGACTCGTGCTGAGCCATGGCATCCTTTAAGCTTCTCATGGTCTCGATGTCGGACTGGTCCATAAACTGCCACATCTTCAGCACCTTGCGAGACCTGAGGGGCAAAAAATAAAACAAAACATTTAATTTGTTTGTTTTGTTTTTTTTAAATAAATGATCTGCATATTTAACAGGTGGGCATATTTGAGTCATGTCATTGTGTTTCTTAAAACCTGAGTCCAGCCAGGAACTCCATGACACCATTGTAGTTTCCCATGTTCCAACAGCTTTTAGCGACATGCACCAGATATGAGAAAACTTCTCTCTTCTCCTCCATGGACCCTGCAGTCAGTACCAGCCACGTCACCCACGAACTCACCTGCGTGTTCAGAATTTGGCATTTTAATATTACTCATTGTTAAAATTGCAATTAAGCTACCAGTTACATCTTCTGATGTATTAAACTACCAATAACAGCTGTACTTTATTGCTCTCTTATCTTACTTTTACAGTAAGCTGGCACACAAACTGCAGAGAACCTCCCTACTGACTTGCACTTTATTGTCTTTTGAGTGCATGACAATCCCAGACACTTTTGAACAACCGTATGAAGTTTTCTTTTTCATTTCATTTTCTTAAAGATTCATAAAAAATTATATGCCCTTAATTTTGCTCTTAGTTTTGGCAATTTCCCCTGATTATTAGAAATGCTGTTTCCAATATGCAATATGCTGCACATCTACATAACAGATGACATCATACTAAATCCCTGGATCCCCTTTAAGTGTGTTGGTGTGTTATTACAAGGTTGGTATTAGGTGTGTTAAAACATAGGGAACATGAGAGGACATCTAAAGCCATATCGTGGTCACCTAAAATTTGTTAATATATGCGGTCATGTCTGCATTCATGAATTCTGGTCTGGAGACCTGTGCCTAATGTGGCAAGGTATGCACAGGACTGCACCAGCGAGCCGCACTTACAAGCCACACCACTCATACATGTGCATCGTGCACACACACACACCCACACCCAGACAAAAAGAAAGAATGAGATTGGATATCTATCAGCTGCGCTGCATCTCTGCACTGACTGACCTCAAGCACACGCAAAAGACATAACAGCAGAAGCAGATATGTATCAGGCTTAGCCTCCCTTCACATTCTTTGTGGTGGGCGCACATACACAACACAGGAAAAGATCCGATTTCAATCTGGCTGTTTCTAAATCTCCGGTGTCTTTTTCTCTTTGTATTAGTGCCTCATGAATGCACTCACACACACACATAAAAACAAGCTCACATTGAAACTCTTTAATCCACTTGGAGGTGGTAAAAACATCCCCCTGACCCAGAGATCTATTACTGGGTTATGTAAGGATCAGTAAAGCCCACTAACGTCTGACCTGACAGGGACTAAATAAAGTCACACACACACAGCAACTATTGCTGCTATTGTTGTTTCCATTTCAATACTGCCTGATGAAAAACTGGTCAAATGGTCCAAAACGTTCCCATACACGCCTCTGACCAGCCCGTGAATTATAACACAAGCAAGTGCAGAAATGCAAAAAGTAATGTTCCCCATCACAAGAGTCTTGGTCCACTGGACACTTTTTGTTCCCAAAAACAAACTGCACAATCCTGTCAAAGTGCCCCCCCCCCAACCCCAGTAAACTTATTGCAATTAAGTAGATAGCTTTTTTAATAAGCTGAAATTCTTCTGACATTTGTAATCGCTGTCAGCCAGATCAGATACAGAGAATCAGTTAAAGAAATTCCCTCCTGGAGCTTTCGAGGTTTCATTGTTACCATTTCGGTGGAGCAGAAGCTCGTTCTGCAATCTACTGTATTTGGTTACCGAAAAACAACACAGCAGCCCCACGGTCTCTTATCTGCTACTCCCCTGCTCTTTGCGTGCCACGCCTGAAAATCTTGTATCAGGCACTTTTAGCATTATGACATAATGCAAAGCCATGTCAGCATTGGGGTTTAGTTACAATCACCATCTAAATCATTCTGAGCATCTGCAAAGTGGCTTTTTGCACTGCCACACATCAAGGGGTTGCACTGAGTTGGCACCTTTTCAGATATTCCAGATAGAAAAAGTGTGCACGCAGTGCTGTGCATGACAGATAGCAGGACAGGATATGAGGACTACACACACATATACATATATACACATATATATATATATATACACACATACATATATATA
>JAVDPK010002312.1:611561-647045 GCA_034780415.1 Cichlasoma orientale
CCCCCTTACTCCATTCTAACTTGAGCTCTCTCCAACACGCACTTTATCTTCTACTTTCTCTCACTCACTCAGTTTCACTGCCTGTCCTCATGAGCAAGCAGGCTTTCCTCGTTGTTTCCTGACTACATTCACTCGTCTTCTCCTCTCACTCTCTCTTGCTCTCTCACTTATTACACACAATCTCTGTTTCTCCGTGTGTCCCACCCCCCTTCATTGACACTATACATAGTTCTCAGCCATGCGCTACTCAGACCAAGCAAACTATCCCAGTACGCTGTCATAATTCATACACCCATATAGATCATTAACACTGTACTTGCTTTATGTCGTCGAATAGGTTAAGTGCAGCCATAAGGAAGCTGTATTTTAAGCTTTACAAGTGAAAAGGTTTAATGGTTGTGTGCGTATCAAATCACAATAGAAATGTCGATGTATATTTAGCAATAATGGGCATACGAACAATATGTGTTTTTGTAATCCTTGAGAGTTCCTTTCACTTTGATTCCCCACCACATCTGCTGTCAATGGGTCTTAAATGCTGCCTTGCAACACAATGTACAATGCTAACTGAGAGGAAGAAGGAAAATGAAAGAAGCAAGGAGAAAGAAACACCAACACTGAACTAGAAGGATAGCAGCCTGTAGCTACGCCACTTACTTCCTTCTCAGCAGTACAACACAGGAAATGATCTCAAGAAAATCACTTTAAACAACCCCCGCTTAGAGCTGACATAAATATGGCTAAATCCCACTGGTCTTCAGCAGAGGGTTTTTTTTTTTTGTTGTTGTTGTTGTGTGCATGTTTGAAGGGGAAAAGAGCTGCAGACATAAACATTTAGTGCCCGCATTACACACACACCATTTTAAAGAGACACCTACTTCACAGTCGTGAAGGATCGCACATTTATGCAGACTATATTTTAGGAATATATTTTGTTTTGACTGCTTTTACACAACCTCCTCACTTATACTGGAATCACATTAGGAAAGTAGCTTTTCATCACTGCTATTAAGTGGAGGAATAAATACGTCTTCACCAGCCTACAGATTTAAGACAGGCATCAAAATTTGTGTATTTATCTAAATAGTATGTTATCATACTAAGTAGAAAGTAAATTCAAAATGATATGTAAATCTAGCAGCTGTAGCAGGCACGAGTACACTTAAGGCCGTCTAACAAAGCTCCAGGATTTTCATTATAATACTAATAATGCATATAAATACATCATAATATAGTTTTATGACAGCACTTTCACCTCAGTGAACACAAGCTGTGAGCATCGTTCAAGTAGTAATTTATACAACAACTTGGCACAAGCCTATTTTCTGAAATTAGAAAGATAAATAGAGTGAAGGAACGTTAATAAAGCACTCGTCATTGTTGGCCTCTTGCGTTAGCTGACTAACTCACTAAGGCTGCACTTCAATCAAGCTCATGAATATAAGAAGCTTCCTTAAACAGAGCAAGAATAAAGAAAAAAAAAGGCTAAGATGAGGCTAGAGGTTGTGTAAGGGGAGTTATCTGCTGAATCAGAAGGTGAACCAGGATGTGAGAATGAAAATGACTCATCTGCAAGTCGAGGTTGACATAGGTAGCTAAACTGGCTCAGTGGTTTTTTTTTTTCAAAAGAACACTATTTATGAAACCAATTCTACTGGCAGCACGCAATCTAACACATCACTGCCTCGAAAAGTCAAAGCTCTTATTTATTTATTGCCGTTTTACTCCTGCTGTTGAAGTTTAATGAGAACTCTGATTTAATTTCAGCCTTGGCACCTAACCCGAAGCTCTCCATAGAGCCCGGTGTTGCACATCTTATCTTCATTTTACTCTGAAGTAGATTGAAAACGGTGCCGGTATCGTCTGCTGTATGCGTTATTGAGTGAGTGTGGTGGAAAAACGTGCAAAAAAAAATTAGCAAATGTACACAGAAACACATGATCACACATGTGCATTTTCAGACATCTGTGCCTACTACTCCTGTCATAACCTCAAACATCAGCAGCACTTGAGCTGGCATCAGCTTCACACACGTCATAAAGACAAGCTCCACATAACATTAACAACTGCTTCTAATTACCGGCATATTCAGCAATGACTTACGCATTCTCCACTGGTCTGTATTCTTTACCCTTGCACTTCAGGAGCACACACCACTCTGACCTTAACCTTCTGCTTCCCAGTTGACATTTCTTTCCAATACCAGTATGTGGGTCCATGGATGTCACACGTTTACCCTGACAAAAACATCGGCTGTCACGTTGCCCCAAACACGTGCCAACACAACTTGCATTTATCATTTTCAAAATGGTCCTCGCATCCTGCCTCTAGAACCAAACGTTGATGCTACAGAAAGACATAAAGCATTCATGTCTTTCTATGTCTGAGGAATGAGCAAAATGCCTTCAGTTCTTTATAGCGACAGGGGCATGTAGAGAAGGCTTATAGAAACATACCACCTCTCGCCACTCACAGGAAAACTAAGAATAAACCAAGGCTAGTTAGACAATTATCCTTGCAACCCTTTAGAACATTTGAGCCAGAGACGCAGATCGAGTTTTGAAATAAATACTCTTTATCTAAAGTTCAAAAATGATCTTAAATATAGTCTGAATATACTAGAAACAGTATCTATGACCTCATAATCCTGTTTTTTAATTTATTGGGTATGAGATCCACACTTACAGTATACAGCATATAGACATAAATATACAGTGTACACACAATGCAAAGCAGAAATGAATACTGCAATAAATATGTCTGCATATTTATTGTCTACTTCACTAATATATAACCAATATCCAGGGGGGGGGTTTATTGAAGATTGAAGATAAAAATATCTCTGCCATACAGTGAAGCACACCATGCTTCCAAAGCTCTGTGATTATTTCAAACCCACTTATGAGTGACAAATTCATGCTGAGAGTCTCTGTGAAAACTTGGCAGCAAACTATTAAAAACAGAGAAATTAAAATCCACGATGCATATCTTTATTTAAACTCCATAAGAACTAATGGCTATAAACTGCATACAAGGTAAACGTAAGAAGCTTTATTAACACAACAATTAAGAAAACCTGTATACGGTAAACTCAATTACATAACTTAGATCGTGAAGCCTTTTTTTTTTTTTTAAACGAAAGATCAGGATCGGGTTGCATCACTGAAGAGAGGAACAATACCAAAAATGGTAAGAAAGCAATAACAACAGCAACACTATCCAAGTTTGAAACTTAATCCACAACTTGCCCAAGCTCGGGATAATGAAATGTCTTTTATGACATCAGATAATTACTTCAGCCTTACAGTTAATGTCTTGAAACCTGCGCCCTGACAAAATGTCAGCTGGGGGAGTCAAAGCCTTACCTCTAGGTAGGCATGCACTCCTTAACTCGAGGCCTGTAAGTGGTTCAGAGCTTTTAAAACTGGAAAACTACAGTATGTGTTTGTTACAGGTTTATCATCATCTCTGGAGACAGACACCGTTTTCTACTCAACCAAACACAAAGTAGACTCTAGAAATAGATTACATCACATCAGCGATGTATGCCTTTTTAAAAGCACAATAATGTGGTTATGGGTAACCAGTTACTTTGTTGCTTGATTATATGTTCTAGATAGCAGAGCGTTTGACAGGGAGCTTTTCATGCTATGCATGAGCATGCTAGTCCTGCCAAGACTTCTAAGCTGCTATGTGTGCGCGTGTCTGGCTCAATTCTGTTTCCTGTAACACCCATTAGAACAGAACACTGTGTCATGTTAAAGATATGCACTGTGTAAGTGTGTGTGTCTGTACGTGAATGTGTGTTGCTGCTCTGACAAAAATGAATGCTTTATTATTATTAACACGACCGATAGCAAGTCAGAAAGAAAAAAACACAGAAATGTGTTTGCGTGCTCGTGTGTGCATCTGAGAGTGTGTGTGTGTGTGTGTGTGTGTGTGTGTGTGTGTGTGTGCGTGCGTGCGCGTGTCTCCTTGATCCCGTCCGAGACAGCCTGTCCGCTGTCTCAGTGCCAGTGGAAATTAATGACAGTATTGGCTTACGTTTAAGTCATACGTAACATCACTGCAGAGAAGGTAGACAGACAGCTGAACAACGGATCAACAACCTGACTGGCTGGACAATGAAGTCATGTGGAGACTGAGGAGAAGGCAGCGAGAGTGAGGGAAAGAGGTAAAACACTATGTGCATGATGGAATTTAGCTCATTGTCTTATCTTTTCAGAATTGACGTTTTAATGTATTCCTCGAAGCATTTAAGAGGGAGGGCTTGATGCTACTCTCATACTGTCAAGGTTTTCAAAGGAGCAGGGCAAGCATGTTTAAAGTGCATATAACCTCTTTTCAGATACCCTGATGTGTGTGTGATGTCAGGAAGGTTTTTCTTTCTAGTTCTGTTTTGCTGTATCGAAATTAGAGAACAAAAAGGAAAAGAAACGCACAGAGGGGGCTACAAGGAGGGAGAGAACACAGCAAGGCAAATAAAGAGAATGGAAAGAGGAAAAGGTCAACCACTGAGATCATCCCCAGACCACAACATACCCAGATCACGCTGCGGATAAGGAATCATGTGGGAAAAGTGCAGCGAGGAGGAAAACGAGGGGAGCAACAGACCGCAGGGGAATAATGAGAATCCCAGAAGTTCCCGCTTCACTTGGGATCCAATTTGTGCACCTCTGTTTATTATCGTATGAGCAGAAATAAGAGCCGATTATGATGGAACATAGAGACAGGTGTCAAATTAAAGGAAATGTCAACAAAAGTGTCTTAGTAAGGTGTCAGGCCACCGAATGCTGCCAGATCAGCTTCAATGTGCCTTGGAATAGATTCTCCAAGTCTCTGCTGGATGGATGACCACCATCGGGCCAAAAGATATTCCCTCGACCAGTGTTTTGATGGTGATGGAGAGCGCTGTCAGTCCAAAATCTCCCATAGTTGTTTGTTTTTGTTGAAATCTGATGGCTGCAAAGGCCATAGCATTTAAGTCACATCATTTTCGTGCTTGTCAAACCTTTCCGTGACATCTCATACCCCGTGGATGGAGGCACTGCCATTATGGCAGAGACCATGTTTCAGCACAGGACAAAGGTGATTACTCAGCACAACTTTGTATTGATCTGTAGTGACACTTTATTCTAAGAGGACAAGTGTGATCAAACTATGCCAGCAAAATGCCCCACAACATGATTTAAGTCCGATTTTTTTTCTTTTATTTGTCACATGTCTGCATATTTAAGTTGCAATAAAACTAGGAGGCTCATGTAGAACCAAATTAAGTTATTTTCCAAAGGTCACCCGCATGCAAACAGCCTTATGCCTACCTTTCAACACAGCGTGGCTGTTGGAGCACTGGGGCAACGGGTAAAGGAGTGCGGAGCGAGCTCCAAGAGCGAGCGTGGCCTCTAGAAGTGCTCCAGTTAGCAGGGAACACAACGTCGTCTTCAGGCTACAAGCGCGATAAAACCTGGAAAAAAAAGTTTGTTTGCAACTTTAATCTGAACATCTCATGTCATGTTAATCGCTTGATCAATTAAGGACCAGGAAGTAATCAAAATTTTCCAGCAGTCCATGTTCATGTATTCCCACCTAAATTGTCCTGATTTTGTAAACCAATTATTTTGATCCCAATCATTTCACTTAAAACAAATTATGTTTGTTGATATTTCAGACCAAAAAAAAAAAAAAAATCCAAACCTGCGTGGATAAGATGGATGGGTATTAAGGTAGGGGCAGAGAGACTCCCTGAGACGGACACTTCCAGGGCACAACAACAGGAGCTTTTTAGCAGGATGAATCAGGTTGATTTCCTCTCTTTCCTCCACATAGTTGTTAACCTGTAAAGGAAACCATTAACAAAAAGGGTCACAAGAAGAAAAAAAAAAATAACTGCAATTTGGCATCGTAATCAAAAAATAATAATGTGCATTGCAGGCTATTATATAACATTTGAATCAGAGGTCACTATCATGAGCTTCTTAGCCACGGTCATTCAATTAAAGGGAAATCAACACTTGAAAAGAAATAATTAACTGAGAGAACTGCCATGGAGACACAGAACAGGTAGGAAGAAAGGGATGAATAGGACCTAGAGTGAGACAGACAGAGAAGGTGAATAACAAGGACGATGGAGAGGAAAAGGCTGGAGGCAGCTGTCAAAGGGAAAAGGAAATGGAAGAGAAAATACTGAGCTTTACTGAGTGAACATTTTGACCTTTAATTCATGCTCTTCTCGGAACAAAATCCATTTAACTTAAAGGAAACAATTACCAAAAAATATTGATCGTTCTTTGTCCTTGTGTGAACCTGCGCGGCGGCTCTCCTGGCACAGATTTCAGAGAAAAGCTATTAAGAAAAACATTTTGTGGCACTGTAAGTGGGCAGTCATGCTGAGGACGGATATCACGAAATTGGACCAAAATCAATACTGGTGGCAGAGTGGGAAATGAGTACAATACAAGTTTAATAAGCACATATTGCTCGAGTGTATCATCGGCAACATTTTCCATACGAAGTGCTAAATAGAAGCAAAAGAGCCAAGGTTCTGGAAGAGCTACATTTCCCAGCACTCCACACTACAACTGTCATATTTGTATAAAACACTGACTGGCACTGGTGTGACATAATATGCACATGCACAACCTTGCACATTATTTCTTGGTGGGATGGGTTTCCTGCATGGGGTGTAGGCCTAGCTGTTGTCAGATCTGGACCATCCCCAGGGAAAGGAGACATACCAGCCTGCACGTTTAGAGAGGCAGAGTCAGAGTAAGAAACACAAAGAAGGAGGATTTTTACAAAGTCCTCCTTCTCCATTCCAGCAATGAGCGCAATTACCAAAAGCCCAAACTTTAAACAACATTAAGAAATGTTTGGGGGGGGGGGGGGGACCTGACATTAAACATTTTTGCGCTAATCGCCTCTCCGCTTATCTAACATTTTTCATAAAAGACCTTCCTCTACTGGCATCTAGAGACTGTGCATGTCCACTTAACAGACATTAAGTCTACTACTTTAAAAGGGTAGTTTTTCACATTGGATGCGTGCAAAGCTCGACCCAGGTCAAACATAGCACTCGTGCCTTTTAATATTTACTCTGCATTTTAAAAGGGGAGACTCTGAGTCAATTAGGGCTCGATTTTCTGTTTCCCATTACTAATAAACATTCATGGGCAGAGAAGTTTCTCTGCTTGTTAACACTGCATGAGTGCTTCAATACTGAGTATCAAAGCAACAGAAATGCCAGTGGGCCAAGCAGCTGCAAATAACCCCAAAATAAGAAGAAATATGAACTTTAGAATTACATCTATAAACCATTTAGAGGTGCAACACACTGCCTAGTCAAAGAGAAAGTATATTATTTTGATAATCAATTAACTGTTTTATTGGTTTTAAAATAACCTTAAATATGTTGGGTTTGGGGCATTTAGTCAGACATAACAAGACATTTGATTAAATCACCTAAGATGTGGTCACATTTTCATGGATGGATTCAAGGATTTCTTTTTATTATGTTGGATATTTTTTCCTGGTATTCTCCTCCTATAAAATATTTGCTGGTTAAAGACACTTTTGTAAAGCAACCAACTGCTTCAAGACTCTTAAATGTGAGTTACTGTGATAATGAAGTATCCCTATCTACAACAGCTTTTGAGAAAGAACAAAACAATTAATCCCAGACTAAACAATGGCCCATAGATCCAGTAGCTCTTTCAGACACAAGAAGAATCCATTATGTGGAAATCGCATGGGGCTACTTAAAGTCAGTTCTTCCCCTGTAATACTTTCTCTTTCTTAAGCATAACAAATATTTTAGTAGCACTGTAACACGGAGGCCTGCAAGTTGAAAGAAGGGACTAACGAAGTAAGAAAAACTGTGCACGCGAGCACATACGTGGGTTAAAGTGAGCTCCACTCCAAAGGACGCTGCAGGGAATGTGCTGCTGCTTTTGATCGACACTGAGCAGCTGTCCTCACACATACGCACCACACACAAACGCAAATAAACAAAGTCCTTTGCAAACTACGGGCAAACACGTGGGGAAACAGGCAGAATTTCCAGTCAAATGGAAAAAAATTTATAAAAAATAAATACACACACACACGCACACACACACACACACACACGGTACTTAGAATAGGTCTGCTTGTGTATATATGTACAAAAATATAGCAGCCTGAATGATGCTCTTGATGGGTAGAGAATTAAAATACTGGTGAAAAGCAATGAGAGTATTAATTGGTTTTTAACATCCATTAAAAAGGACTCATTTATTAGCTCACTGGAATAGTCAGTTTTATCTTTTGTAATTACAGGTCGCCCAGTATCACCATGTCTGGCACATTTTTCTTCACAGTATAGACAACTATTGAGTTTGCGATTCAGCCAGTTTAGTTAGTTGCCACTAATATTGTGTCTCATGTTACATTGTGCGTGAGCAGGAAATGCTAATGACTTAAGCTCAGTATAGGGGAATTATAAGTGTCACACACAGCTGCACCCACTCAGCTCCCATGAACATAAATTAAATATCATGAGTTTGGCTGATCGCCTTAACAATAACTGTATACAGCTTGGAATATGATTTGTATTTTGCTAAATTCTGGGCAATTTGAACTTAAATCCATCCATCCTTAGGCAGTATCCTTTAATCTATTATATCTTATGTGATGTTGTTTCTCCATTCATGGACATTTGGAACGTGTTGAAGCTTTCAGACTGAGGTCTTTAAACTGTCACTGACTGAATGGCGCTAACCTACCAGGGGCCTACCGGCAGCTCACATTTGTTCATACCTTTCTCTTGGATAGTTAGCGCCATTTTCCCCTTTGAGTTCAACTGCAAAATGGTATGACCAATCTGACAGTCCAGTTCTGACTATAATCACAGGAGCACATTTGTTTGAGCCTCGCTGACATCCACACAGTTTAGACTGAGGAAAGGACAGGGATCAACTGTGTGGTGCATATAATGACTTCACTACCAAATTAGGCATAATCATGAATTAAGAGAGAATTAAGAAAAAAAATTACACCTGACACGAGTTACGAGTTTAATACAACCTACAGAGATAGATGAGTTTCCCATTAAGTCCCATTAGCGCCATGTGGGGTAATTTCTCTGCCTGGTAACAGCCATTCTGGGAACGGATTAGCAAGGGGGCACTGCAGGGCACCACACAGACTACTGAACTTTGAGCTGGAATGCACACAGTCAATGACACACGTATGCAAACACATGCTAAAATGCAGACACGCAAACACTGTGACTCATGCCCGTGCAGTAATGTATATCATACCAGAGGCATGCAGTCATGCATGAGCACGCTGGACACAGAAGAAGCTCATGCAATCCCTTTGAAATCCACATGTCCACATCTTGAACTCTTTACTTTGATGTCTCTGACCAATCGCACATGCACACTCACAATGACACTCTCTGCTGACAGTGGCTTTCTCTTAGTGGCACCGATGTGTGCGTAAACACTCCTCTGCAAATACTTCTGTTTATATATTATTCAAAGTTTAGGTACCGAGGCGCAACACGGCTCAGCTGCCAATGTGAAATGCTACAGAAGTGTGTGCGACTGTATAGTACAGTCGGCTTCCCACCATTGCCATATATGCACACGAGCACACACACGGCCACAAACTTTAATCTGGTAATGATATCATGCAATTAAACACAAGTGCTCACATGGGATTAGACAAATCATTGTAATAGTACCCCCCACCCCACCCCCCAAAAAAGCTGTATTCTCCCACGAAGCTGACATTCAAGGAACAGAAATGCATCAATCTGTCTTAAATCTACTTTTAGAAGCATCCTGGAGGGTCTAGGTTAGCCGGGGGTGGGGGTGGGGTTCTTTTATTCTGGGCTAGGTCACTTGAGATATGTCAGTCTTAACCTTTCCCATCCTTTGACATTTTCCAATCCACTGCGTTCTTGCGGGAGAGAAGCCAATTTAGGTGTTTGTTAAAAAAGGTAAGTTAGAATCTTAGAAACACATTGTACTCATCTTTCAAATCTAGACTGCTTTCATATTAAAATAACCGTGATTTCTCAATTTTCGTAACAAAAACTGCCCGAAACGAAATAAGCAAAGTAAGGCAGGTACGACAAATGAGTGACCATATGAAAACATCTTGGACATATCATTTTTCAGTCCATCTGCTCGGCCAGAAAAGACTTTGCAAAGCAACAAAATGAACTCAATGAATAATCAATCCGCTGAATATCTCCACCACCTCATTCCTGCAATACTATAAATCACCAGAAGTTTTACGTGTGACATAGCCCAATCCCGCAAAGCTCAATCATATCAGTCGGACTGCGTTTTTGCTCTAATGCAGCGAAAGTGGAGCCGACAAAGCTGGAAAACGTGGAACCTGCCCACCCAACGCGACAAGCGCATTTAAATTAAGTGGGCCTAGTCTATTTGAAAATAAGGTGAGGGGTGAGTTATGGACAGCAGCTCTTCTATCTCAGCACCCAGACGCGGTGACCCCACCCTCCGAGGAAAGTGTAAACCAAATCAAAGGACATAAACCAAGCAAACCCAAACATGCCAAGAAGACATCCCACCACTCGGCCTGAGCATGTGATAAGGTGCAAACGTGTTTCTTACTCTGCAATCACTGCTGCAGATTTATGCATATGCGCACATCACACCATCCTCTTTATCCTAGCAACCTCTAATCCTGGTTTGTATCACTAAGAAACTCTCTGAACTGTCCTGTTCTAGTCTAACCTTTCCTGCCATTGCTGTCTCCACAAGGTAATGTTTGCTTTCCTGCACCCTGAGTCTGGACAGTCTCACTCCTAACTGAGCGCTGTGCTTTTTTTGTGTGTGTACAAGCTCCTAATAAAAAAAAAAAAAATTTAAAAAAAGTATTTTTAGTAGCAGTGTTATGCATTAAATGAAAACTATGAGGTCCCTTGTGCATTCTGCAAAGCGTTAATGTGCAATTACTTGCACGTGCATAGCTAAACATAAATGTATTAACCACCCTTTCTGGCAGACCCCACAGCTTGCAAATGTCCCGCTTTGTGAGTCTTCGAGAGTCATTGATTTTCAGCCGCTCTTCCTTGAAGCAGTCTTGAACATACAGCATGGTTCTATCAGTCATCCTCAAGGACACCGGGGGTCATGCTCAAGGACACCGGGGGTCATGCTCAAGGACACCGGGGATCATCCCCCCCCCCCGTCAGATTTCGTTAGATTTCCTGAAGTGGCATCTGTGTCTCTTCTGTTCTCCTAGCTCGTGCTCCGGAGCCTTCCGCTACTTTTAAAGTCAAAGCCAGTTTTCTCTGCTCTTTGAGCAGGGCAGCACACGTCATTGCATCAAATCTGGCCCTTGATTAGACAATTATTAACTTTTTTTTGTATTTTGCCATCAGGATAACACTGCAACAACTGAAAATGGGCGTCTGCAGATATTCAATTAAAAATCATTAATCATAAACTGCCGTTTACAACATTTCTGATCATTTAAATGCCTTTTCAAAAAGAAAAAAACGTGCTTTTAAAAAAACAACTTTTGACTGCTGTTGTACATGCATGTTTTATACGTGTGTGAGTGTGTGTTCAGTTCATAGTTGCTGTGTACACACGTGCACCGTATTTACTGTAAGAGCTGCGTATTTATACGTTTGAACAAACAGACGTCTAGCCTGCAAGCTCATCTTTTGAAGAATAAGTGTTTAGACTGGAGAAGCCTCATGTCTGAGTCTGAGTATCTGCTTTGAATAATACAGTAGACACCATCCTTTGGGTTACATAAACACAGAATCACTTGAGAAAGTCTCTTTTATCAAAACATGTTAAGAACAAATTAGGAATCAAGACCGTGAGGATTGGCCAGGGGTGGCAGGAATGCATTCACACAGTCAAGCACCTGCAACACATTAGGGAAAAATTGCTTATAACTTGCTGTACAGAGTCAAAAGTGAATATTCATGAACACAAAGCTCTGTGCACAACAATCCACTACCAATTTTTAATGCGCCCTCTTGGCCTCGGGATTATGAAACATCATCTTAGTGAGAGCTTTGGGCCACATTAAAAAAAAAGATGGAACTGGAGACAAGGGGAGTGTGCAGCACAGCAGAAGCACAATGAGGACCGGACTGACAGCAACATCCGCTCGGCTCACACAGAAGACATGACTGAAGGCAAGCAAGAGAGAAACCACGCAAAAACTGCTACAACATGAGAGCTGAGAAACAGAGTTTGTTGCTGCTACCGAGGAAGCCCCCTCTTGTGTGATTCACGTCTTACTATAGGTCAGTGGTTCAGTGGGTGGGTCCTCGTGTTAGCATTTCTAGGGGTTAGATTCATGCAATATTATTCTGTCATTGTAATGTGGATGTTGTAAGCGTGCGGGCATTTGGGATCCCACAAAAAGGAAAATGACTCCACGGGATTCCCAGGAATTATGCTGAACGATATTCACTGACATTCGCTTTGTTTATTTTCCTGTAACAATCAAAGCGGCCCAATCTAAGTGGGAGAACATTTTAAAGAATACAAATCCTAGGTTATCATAGTTACAAGAGGTATATATATATATTAGAAATAAATTTAAATCAGTTTCATAACAGTACATTATTTGTGAAATACCACCACTAATACTACTTATGACGTGGTGCTACAAGAGCCTTTGTTGTGTAATCAGGTTTTAGAGTTCATACACCATTCGAAAGCCCGGTCCTAAAAGGAGTAAACCACAGGCCGAAGGCAGGAGTATAAAAGGTCAGAATGATAGGAAGAAAACAATTACAAAAGAGATCAACGATGTTTGAGGAAGGTTTGTCAAAACAGGAAGAGAGGCTCAACAAAAAGCAGGAGAAGAATTAAGAAGACGACCAAGTCAAGATTAAGTGGAAGAGGAGGTGAAAATGAAGGGGACAAAAAAAAAAAAATGAGTGGAAAGGATATGAAAAAAGACAGCGGTGCAGGAAATACAAAAAAGGAGGTGAAAAGAGGAAAAACACAGGGGAGCACAACAGAGGAAATGGAGAGCCAGGGCCAAGGGTGACTTGAATCATAATCCCCCGCTGAATTTCACAAGGAGCCGTTTAGCAAAGATCCAAGAGCTGGGCCCACCTCCCGAGCACCGCCTCACACCTTCAACAACCTTAGAGTATTACTGTGTGTCCTTTGTGTGCTCAAAATTAAGAGTACTGGTAAACGCACAGTGATGGACAAAAAAAAACTACAGGCATTGTGTTTATTAGAAACCGAAACAAATGGTTTACTTGAACTGGGAAACAGCAACAATGACGGCATGCTACACATTGTACATCGTACAGCACTTTTGAGGAAGGTATCAATAATATTATTAATAAGAAAACTTTCTTCCTTTTTAAGCTTTAATTGTAAGTTGATAGTTTTTCTTATTTTTGGTATTTGAAGGATAAAAAAAACATCCAGGAATTTTGGTATTATTATTCGCATCTATACAGCTATAGAGCTATTTCACGTTAAGGTGAGGAGTATCCATCCATATTAATTATAAGTTCAGTGTTTGAACTTACAGTGTTGTGCACACTAATCAATACATGCAAGAGCAGAAAGCCAGCGTGCAAAGTGAGCGACTAAGCAGAGGGCCGATGGGTATTCTTGCAATGATTTGTACTGCAGCTAAAATGCAGCCCACAACCAAGCAAATATGTAGTCATGCATGCAGTCTCCTCATAGTTAAAAGAGCAAAGTTAAAGTTTGAATCCTTGCTGACGACGATGTTCCCTTTGCAAGTCAAAGATTTGGCCTCACATTAAGAAGGAAGGACTTAAATTAAGAGAAAAAGAATGCAGAAGTTTGAGGACAGACGTGGAAGAGCAACAGAGAAGAAACATGACAGAGGAGCAAGAACGAGGAAAAGTGGGGTCATCGTGAGGGCCAAAACAATCTGAAACCTATTACCCAGAGCACCCAGTGGGACCCCTCTACACCACCACGCTCCCCCACTTACAGTTCTCATGATGTCATACTACAGCGAGCCACTACACTCTCTTAGATAACAGCACACAGCTCTGGGTCAGACAGCCGGAGATAAGCGTGATGAATGTTTAAGCACAAATTACTCCACCTACTATATGATAACATAAATGATAACATAAATGTTCTGGACATTCACGGGAAACATGACGGCAAGGTTATTACATCTGTATTACATTGCTGTTACGATACAGTAGATATTAATGTTGCTTTTCTTACCTCGACACTTAGCGAGCCATTAACTGACAGCTGACATTAAAAAGTTAGCTTCTTTCTTTTGTCACGCTCAAGCAAACGCAGCACAACAGCGGCGCTCAAATGCATTTTGACAGCATTTGAACGCTGAGACTTTCCCTGTGTTCAGTGTTGCATAAGACATTCTACTTAATGAACTACACCAAAGCCTGTTGTTGTAACACTCATCAGACAGCAAGATCTGACAGCACAGCCCCCTAAAGCCACAAGACACAATGAAAAGATGCTTAAAGCTGAAAGTTTTTTGCTCTCTAATTACAGCAAGAACTTGTAGTGAGCAGTGTACTTACTGTAGCACAGAACAAGCTGATCTATTGAAGAGAATGAAAGGAAGAAAAAAAAAACACACACACAGAGCTCCAATCCCTCTTAGACTGTGCAAACTTAGAGAAGTGAGAGAGGAGGGCTTGACCGACAGAGAGCATGAGAGAAACGAAGGAAGAGAGGGAGTGAAAGAGATCTCTAAAAACTAACAGAGAAGGAAAAGCAGAGAGAGAGAAAGAAAGGTGGGAAAGAAACAGACCTCTCCCTAACAAAGAGGGTACCCCCATATTAGGTTAAGAGGCAACAAGCCCATCACAACACGGCAACAAGGAGGACGATTTTATCAGAGAGCACACTATAAACACACAAAAACAGAGGCAACGCTGGTATACAAGGTTTCAATCGATCCTTCTCTAGGAGCCTGTCCAATGTGTAAACAATGTCTGACCGAACTTAAATGGGGCCTCTGTGTTTTCATTCAAAACAATTACACAGAACCTGCAATTAATCACTGAAGCCCTCTTTTCTCAGCAGACCAAAAAAAAAAAAAAAACAGTCAGTTACGTTAATCAAAAATGAGGTAGAGATACCAAACCATTTACTGAACAATGAAGTTTATATCGCAATAAGCTGCTGCACTGTATTTAGCAACATAAGAAGATAATGTGTGGCTCCTGCGCAAGGTTAGCAAATTATTCTGAGCCTATTCTGAGCCTTAAGGAAATTATATTGTGCTGGTATAAATAGTCCAAGAAAAAAGTATGGTGTCCTTTTAAACTAAGTCATGGGAGGTGGCACATTGTGCAAAGCAACAACAGATCAATTCGAATGCATTGCTTTGTTTGACCTGCAGCCGAAGATGCAAAAATATTCAGTTAACAAAGATAATACGTGAAGAACGTCCTCATTAGATATGCAGCTACTAAGGAATGTTCATTACTGACAAAAGCAAAAAGCAGAATCCTCCTGCATAAAACCTGTCGTCACCTTTTGAGCTTTAAAATGGCTAAAAAATATCCACGTAGCAGCCTGGCTATTCAGGTGACGCTATGGGACCAATAAGCTAATACAGGCTGAGGTGCAGCCACTTTATGCTTGCTATTAGCTTTGCTCCGGTGAGTGTTTCTATGCCAACCTCTAATTAAGGGACCAGTAGAGCTCTTCTGTTAAAGCCAGCTCGCTCATGGTAGCCCACAGCCCTTGGAGTTTATTACAAACTAACTCTGTATTATTATTATGTGTGCAAACATGCCCTCTGCTTGCGCAGCAGAAACAGTCAACATATGAGTAAAGACAAAAGGCATTTAATGACTGAACTTTCAAACATTAGCAGAGGCATTTTTTGATTATAGTTACATGGATAAGCAGAAGCAAACAAAATACGCACGGTGGATATGATCAATTTACTAAACACGCAGGGTTACTTGTGTTTTGAAGCTACACATGTGGTTTTTGTGAGAGTAAATATCTCTTATGCTGAAGTGTTATTATAGCCAGTATTAACAACCTACAACTGTGAATCCCCTCACCGACAGAGGGGGAGAAAGACTCGGTTACTGCATGTGAAGGTGTCATTTTGGCAACTGTTTGAATTAAGCTGAAAACCAAAGCCTTGTGTAATTCCTGCCGTGATCGGGAATCGGAGCGCATCCTTCAGTGTGGACACACATAATCAGAACAGTCACAGGTCTAGCAGAATACAGTACTTCCTATTGCGTGTGCCTAATCAAATGGAAAAATGAATCTGCTTCGTGCGCAGCTGACATCAAAGTGGTCTTCAGAACAAAGCAAACAGCTGGCCTGCCCTCAGTCTTTGCTTTGATCAATACGCAGTTAATGAGTCTGGTCTCCTAAGCCAGTAATGAGGGGTCAGATTCATGCATCATACAACATCTACTGTTTTAATTGTCTTTAAAAGACATGTTATTGGATCAATATTAATTAAGGCAATGGGACACTGCAGTTTGACATGTTGTCGACTGACTGCAAATTTTTCAACCAATGAGCAGAGACGCCAGCCATCTAAATCTTTTTTTTTTTTTTTTTTTTTACACACTTGAGTGCTTAAACTACCACACAACCTGAAAAGATAATTATTGAAAACAGCAATGCGATGTTTATTTAAAAGAAACCATGCTGCCCTCTGGTGGATGTGTGTGTAAGCCATTGGGGGGGGGATCAACTACAGCATTCATCTGGATAAGAAAATGACTCAAATGAAGTATCATGTATATTACATGATTATAAACTAACCATCTTCTGGTATTTGACTTCTAGTTGTGGTGATGGAGTTAAACAGGTTAATGTGAGCCTCAAAGAATGTGACATATTATTTTGACATTTTAAAGGCAAGGCAATTAGGGTAACACTAATTGCTAATAACAGTCTACATAACTTAGTAGCAATCATGTTATCACTTATTTATTGTTTCAACTCATCTTCTAAAACAAAATGTTGAAAAACGTTTTTAAAAAGGCCGTTAATATTTCCAAAACTCTGACATTTCAACTTTACTTTGCTGATTTTTTTTTTCTGACCAGCACTCTTCATCTCAAAGTAAGTCCGCTTGCAAAGACACAGAATTAATAAAATGTGTAGATCCCTCTCTAAACACGCCCGCGCAAACACACGAACCCACACACCAAACTGAGATCAAAGAGCATCAGTAAGTTGAGTTTGTATGCCAGGAATTTCTGATTTCTCATGAAACATTAATCAAGACTCAAGGTTCAGCAGCCTTAGATGCTCACATACCAAAAATACCCAGCAATCCAAATTCATCTGCACAATAACACATTTTATCCTCCACTAGGCGGCACCAAAGGCTGACTTATACAGCTATGCTCAGGCCCACTTGAACCAGCTCTCTCTCTCTTTATCACAGCAGTTTCCATTATATTTTTTTATATTTAAAAAAAAGGGGGGGGGGAGGGCATATGAGCAAAGCACTTTAATGTAATGCTTTTTCAATCCAGATCAAAGCTTTAGAACTACATGGCTACTGCTCATTAACTCTTACGTTGGAGGCTATATTTCAGGCAGCACTTGATGAACCACACGCTGCCTAGCGGCTTTGATTGTGTTTTTGTATGGGAGCTCCCGCAACCACTCAGATATGCCTTATCAGTTTAGTCAATGCTGTTCGATTTAAAATTACACTGAAATAAAGTCTGTTTTATTAAGCCCATTCAGGCACTGCCTTTGATGATGCATTTAAGTGCTGCTCCGCAAAAGCGGAAGATGCAATTAAAACCATCACTCCACAGCATCCTGCAGAGCTTAAGGGTTTAATTTTGGCTAAATCCCCTCTGGTTGACCTGTTATAAACTAAAGAGTTAGGAAGGGGAGGTGGCTGGCTATTTTTTGCACCAATTGTGTTATTCTTTGAGTTTCAACAATAACAGCATTACCCACAACTGCTTCATGCTTTCACTTTATCTGTTTTTGGGAATATTGCAAATTAATCTGCCTCCAAATCTCTTTCGATTAAAACGCTGGAGCGCTGCTTGGGGGTTATGTCCAGTACTAAAATGTGATTACATCGCTAGAGAAGTATGGAAATAGTGTGACACATGTAGAAACCATGTTGTCAGGAGGTAATAAATTAGGAGAGGTCAGGTTTAGTTGTGTGCACATGTTTGATCTTATCATACTGCATGTGGTTTTAATGTGACATGTGTAATGGCTTTATGTGGTTTTCATCTAACAAGTGACACCTATAGGCTTCTTAGTTTTACATAGTCAAAGACTCCCTGCGAAGACACTTTCCTAATTTTTGGAGATGTGCGATTATCCCACATTGTCACAGAGGGGCGAGAGGCCTGAACTAACACCTAACACGTGCACACATTCTAACCCGGTGAAGCAAAAACACACAAACATGACATTTTGGCACCTTTATGTCACTCCAGAAGACTAGCAGATAAAATCGGTTTCAACAAATACAAGCGTGGCATCCACACGTGCTCCTGTGTAGCGGATTTTAGTACACGTACAAAAATCAAAAGAGCTGAGAATGGAGCTTTGCCTGAGTGGCCACATTGTTTGAGATACTGAAACAAAACAGCACTGCTTACAAAGGCACGCAAGACATTTACTGCCCTACTCCTTTTCTATGTTAGCAGCTATTTGACTCACCAAGAGTGTGTCAACACACACATACGCGCGCGCACACACATACATACACTAATCTCTGGCTAAGCTATAACACCCAGCTGGGCCAGAAAGTGGCCTGCTCGGCACATTCCTTTGTAGTAGCACAACACACACAGAGAAAATAAGAGGGATAGACACAAGGTTAAATGAGCATGACATTGTGGGTAAGACCCTGTGTGTGTGTGTTCCTGGAGGCTTGGTAGTGATTTTTATTTAAATTCAAAAATCAAGAACTAAAACTGGGTTTTTATTTATTAGATTCGGAGCTTAAAAAGTAGACTCAGCATTTTCTCTGAAAAGACTGTTTTCTCAAAATAATATTTAGGCGTCTCTGTGAATACAGAATCTGGTTTTGCCAACTGTAATAACAACAGACACACAAGCCACCTCATTAGTACTGGGTTGGAAGCAGCCATTAGAAGATGGGTACGCTGTGGTCTTAAAGGGATGGACATGGTCAAGTAGCCTGTGGCATTTAATGCTTTCATTTTGTTTACACCAAATTCTGACCCCTACCATCTGAACGTTGGAGCAGAAATCGAGACTTAACAGATCGGGCAAATTTTTTCGAATCTGCTATTAGCCAATTTTGGTGAATTGTAGTCTCAGTTTCCTGTTCTTAGCTGACAGGAGTGACACCCAGTTTAGTCCTCTGCTGCTGTAGCCCATCTGCTTCAACCTTTGATGTGTTGTGCATAGATGCTCTTCTGCATACCTTGGTTGTAATGAGTGGTTATTTGCGTTACTGTTGCCTTCCTGTCAGCTCAAAGAAGTCTGACCTTTGACATCAGCAAGGCGTTGTCCCCCAGAGAACTGCTGCTCACTGGATATTTTCTCTTTTTCAGAAATCTTATTGTGACCTTTTCTCTCTAAAAAGAACATGGCAGCAAGGTTTAAGGCCTCTTAGTCATTGAGTCCACCAAGAACACTGTGTACCAAAGTAAGTAAGCAAGCAAGGATGTATCTAAGTATACAAATATCTATGTATGTATCCATCTATTCATCCATCCCCTTGATATATCCAATTCAGCTCTCTTAAGGTCCTGCCACAGCAGGACTTTAAGAGAGCTGTGTTTAAATGAATACCCACAAACCTCAATGAACTGAAGTAACATTGTAAAGAAGAGTGGTTCAAAATTCCTCCGCAGTGATGTGAGAGACTGATAACATACAGAAAGCAATTACTTTAAGTTGCTGCTGCTAAGGGTGGTTCTACAAGCTGCTCAATCTTTTTCACACGAGTTTGTGTGCATGCGCGTGCGCCCGCGTGTGTGTATGTCAAATATACAATACATGTAACTATATTATACTCCTTGCTGATTAGGCGAACAAATAACAACAGCATGTTTCCTGCACTAAACTGGCAAGCTGTGATGTTTCGTAACTCCTGTTTATGCTGCAAATATACATGTGGCATGCAATCTTTACAGCCTGGCATCATCTAGATATTTTTTCCTTTTACTTTCACCATGGAAACTTTTTTTTTCCCCAGCCGTTTTGCACACAGTAAGCGACTGGTTAAATATCGTGAATGAAAATACAGAGTAAACATACAGTGCGTGGGCTTAAATGATTAAAAGTATACATGTGGAGTAGCTCAATCTGTGAATTTAATATCATTTCTGTCACCTTAACCTATTTAGATCATATGTTGACTATGTGTGCTCCCAGAAAGATGTATTCAATATGGTCACAATAAAGGGAAATGAGTTTTCCACATATACAGCACACGTTCTTTATGCACGAACCATTCTGTGCAAATATGTACTTAAAGAAAACACCACCAGTCTATTTACTGAAACAGTTACCTGAAAAACCCAATCAATGTATGCTGAGCTTATGAGAACGTTTATCATTAAATGAGAGGTCTGGGGTAAAGGTTTAAAGGGAACGCAGCATTCAACAGAGCGGACATGAAGATGTTTAACAAGAACTGCCATAGGCCAAAGGCTGTATGTTTATTGCATGGGCCAAGCCCAGTTATATTTGCACACCAGAAATAATCAGCTGTAATTCAGCACTGCAGGTCAGACTGGCATTAGCCACAGCCTCGAGGAAGGTTATCAAATTTGTTCCGGAAATGTACGTGCGTGAAGCACTCAGACTCGGTTCGGGACAAAGTTCATTTTTATATACTGCTGAGAAATTTATGCAACAACTGAATTTAACACACACACAACGTCTTCAGTATGGAAATATCTTTGCTACTTAAACGTTACCAGCTTCAGGTTTAACAGTCCCATTTTTTTTCCTTTTCAAACAGAAAGAGAAATGAATGAAACTGAAGCATGTGTGTGTATGGTTCTTATTATCACCAACAACAAGCACAGGGGAAATTGAGCAACTTAAATGTTCCTGTGTTTTGTCTGAAATGGAGAAAAACAGGGAAAATAGTACTACAATGAGAGCTGTGCCACTATAATCAACCCACGCCGGAAATGATATGCGTGTTCAAAGATTGTCGTTTTCATGGATGAAACCTGACTGAACCCAATTTAGGTAGACTTCCTTTTAAACTGAAACTGTAACAGTTATAACAACAGACATACAGTACAAGGAGTGATGGCTCCAAGAGACAAGTTTATTAACAGCCTATCAGGATGGGATGAGACATCTCAATTGTGCTTTCAGATAGAGGGCAGTGGCAATGTTCTTAAAAACATTTTGTGATTTTTAAATGTATTTTTACAGTATTTTTAACTTTACAGCCCCCCCAAAAAAATTTTCAGGGCAAAACCAAGTATTCATAAAGAAAATGCATTTTTTCCTACTTTTTATTTGAAGTGAGAGTGTGCCTCACATTATTATTTTCAGGGTTTTCTGTTAATAATAATTTATAATTATTGCATTCTAGTAGCCAGGTATTTTGTGCTTTTAGGATCTGATTTAAGAGAAAAATAAAAATGCATTAAATGGTGAGTTGGAGAGTAGATCCATCAGTCAGTTCACTTGTAGAGACACTCAAAAGATTTCAGGAGTAATGTTTCTAAAAAAAAAAAAAAGAAAAGTTATTCTTCTTTCTGTGTCACCACAGCAGATTATCTGCCACTATCTCACACCATCTCTAGCATCCTCTTCTGTTACACCAACTCTCTGCATGACCTCCTTCACTACATCCATCAGTCTTCTCTGTGGTCTCCCTTCTTTGTTCCTGCCTGGCAGCTCCATCTTCAGCATCCTTTGTACAGTACATCCACTCCTCTGCACATGTCTAAGCCATCTCAGCCTTGCCTCTCAAACTTTGTCTCCAAACTGCTCAACCTGAGCTGCCCCTCTGATGTATTCATTTCTAACCTCATCCGTCCTTGTCACTCCAAGTGAAGTTTTTAGCATCTTCAGCTCAGCCTCCTGTCTTTTTGTCAGTGCCTCCAAACCATACATCACAGCAGGTTTGACTGCCATCTTGTAAACCTTGTGTTTCACTCATGCACCCCTGACACTCATTTTCCACCCACTGCACCCTGCCTGCACTCTCTTCTTCACCTCTGTTGTGCACTGTCCGCTGCTTTGGATGGTTGACTCCAGGTAACAACGTGAGACTCAAAGGAAATAAACATGTGACAATGAAAGTTGAAAATTTAAACTCGGAAATGTAATCTGCTGTAATAACTGCTGTGTAAAAGTGAAAGCCACGCACCAGAGCATTTCAAATCACTTAAGAACACATGGTGGATTTTTTGAAACTTGCATCTGTAATTTGCAGCCCTGACTTGCTTCTTCAAGCTGATGTTAGACAAGAGTATGTCCTAGAGTGTTAACGGTTGTTCTGCAAACCAAAATCACAAAAAAAAAATATTACTTTTCAGAGATGCAGCATAAAAAGACCACGACTAACAACACATTATATTATCATGATTACATAATCGAGTTTATACTACAGTTTAACGACAGCCTCCAATTGGTAGCTGATTCTCTCCAGTTGGCTTCAAAGATGCTTTGTTCAGCAAACATCAGTGACAGCAGTTTCTGACAGACAGCACAAGTCATTTTTAATCTATTTTCCCACCACAAGATATTCCTGGAGCTGGACACACACTGGCTGTAGATCTACTTACGACAAGACATGCCGAGAGAAACAGGAAAGCGCAGAACATCCCCAGAGAGGACAATGTATCCCTGCTCCTAAAAACTACTTTCATCCTCAGTAATGGGAAGAAGATATATTTATAAGCATCCATCTCTCGGCGCAGTAACCACTTAGCCCATACAGTCCATGTTAAAGCTTTTTAATGGTCACTTACAACTTAGCCCGACATCACTGCAGTTTAATAAAAGGACTCAGCAGGGTTCTAAATGGTAGACTCCACAAAAGCAAACATAAAATGCTTTTGGCTACAGAGACCGTTTGATCTTTATGCCGGGTACATGTACGAGTGCTTTCACCAGCATAGCAATATTCAGACCCTTCCCTTTCCACTTGCGTTACACTTATGTGATACCTTTGGCACAATCATTTTTAAAAGACTGGAGATACAAAAACGGAATCATGGAAAGCATGAACAAAGATTAGCAGGAAGAGCGGCAATTATCGCTAAATCCTGATGAGGATTTTTGGAGTATATTATAGAAGAAAGAGGGAAGTGGAGGAAGCTTTGTGGAAAATAAAGTTGCAAAACCATTAGGCACAGTAACTGCAGAATGATTAGGATATGGTTTGGTTTTAAGCACTGTGTTTGGGCAAGCGCAGAAATAGAAAAGCAAACTTTTGCTCTGATCAGAGAAACAACAGTTTAAAATGTTAAATATTTTACAATATTTATGTATAGCTTGCACTGAAAGGGGTTGGGGCCACGGTTCATGCACATGATAATAGGTAGGTTGGTATAGGCTCATTAATTACAGTACATAAAAACATTCAAGTTCATAGCTTTGTCTTGGGCTGAAGGTTGTTTTTGCTTCCTCTTCCCAACTCTCACTATTCCTTCTAAAACACTCACACCCCTCCCCCCAAACCCCCACCACCACCACCAGGCGGGTTTCTCACTTTTCTTCCATGGTAAATTTTCTTCTTTTTCCGCTGTTAAAATTTCATCTTCTCCCTCTTTCTCTCCAACCCCCCCTTCCCCCCCCTTTACTCTTTCGCTGCCCTGCTTCTGTCCCTCCTTCATATAATCCTGTGTTCTTTGGCTCGCTTCATTAGCTGAGGCAATAAACACACAAGGCCACAGGATACCTCCAGAAAACTCCTCAACATGATTACTGCAGAGTCAGGCGTAAATGCCACATGCAGGGGGCCCTGCGCACTATAAAGTAAACTGATTGCTTAGGGGTGCGTGTGTGCATGCGAGCACACCACAGCGTACCATAAACGTTTGCCCGATTACGGCAATTAATTTGTGTGCATCCTGTGAAAATGTTAGTGTGCACTATGCTGCATGTTACGACAACCTACTAACACCGGCCAACGAAAGAAGCACGCTGTAGTTCTCTGGTTTAAAAACTATGTTACATTTAGTGTCTCAAAATGCACACTCCTATGCAGCTTGCTGTAGTTGCCTGTCGTATATCAGCCAATAAAACAAGAGGATACAGAAAACAGATGATTTATGATTCTGTGCATCCATGTATCGCTGCACGGTTTGTTTGTTAAAGGATGCATTCCTCCTCTCATCCTTTTATGATCCTGATGACAACTTATTTCTCGGCGCTCGGTGTTGTCACAGTTTCTCTCTTGACCCTTCACTGGAGGAGCTTAGATGGTGTTTTGACAAGGGAACTGCTGGCAACTCCCCAATTTTCAATAGGCACATTATTAAAGCAGCTCTCCCTGGACTCCCTAACCCATAATTCTGCAACCACAAAGGATTCATAAAAACACTTTGGCAAAGTCAGAAACCACGCTGCAGCATGCACACGAGTGTAACTGCGTGTGTTTTTATGGCATGAGTGCATAAGCGCCCTCCGCACGTGAGAAACTTTAGACAGTACTTGGCTCTGTTGTGGCTATCCACGAACAACAAAAAAGAATTTAAAAAAATCATTGAAATTATGCACACACGTATAATAATGCAAAAAAATACATTTTTAAAAAAATGCCTTTAAAAAAGGCATAGTTTAAAAAAAAAAGGCATAGCGCAGAGTTTCAGTCTCCATGTGTTTTAAGTTTGTGCAGGAAAAGGAGGAATAAGATAACAAAAAAAATAACAGGAAAGCATGCGTAATGCTGCTTATTCTCAGTCCCCACAAAGTATGCGCACCTCTAAGGCTGGAAAGCATGGCTTATTCATTGTTTATTTATCTGCTGAAACTATCGCCAGCTACTTGCATATACGCTCCTGATTTTCTCTGCAAAGGTTGCTAAAGCTGAACAGCTCCTGTGAGAAGCTTTCATGTGTGCAAAACCCTCTCTTGCTTGGAAACTTGATAAAGAGAAGAAGAAAAAAAAAAAAAAAACAGTAGTGCGTCCTGAATCTCCCTCTGCGCTCAGTCTCTTTTCCTCCATCTTCCACCACGTTCTAACGTTCTCACCACGTCCCGCTCGCTCACCCTCTCTCCAATTTCCATGCCTGTAACTTTAACGCAGATGCCAATCCTGCTCAGGCCATTTAAACTCACGCGCGCACACACACACACAGAAGGCTCAGTCATTCGGTCTGTCAGTAATAAGGGGAGCAGAACCAACAGAGAATAAATCATTTTTCCGCAGTAGGGGCCTAACCCGAACAAAAGAGCCAGTGTGTGCACAATTTGGTGTGTGTCAGAGTATGTCTCTGTTAGTCCATTTACATATTCCTTGAACAAATTATTCATCTTTCATGTATTACAGGCACAAATTTCAATGCAAGCAGAAGAAACCAAAACCCAAAAGCTATTTTTTCTCCAGTGAAACAATCGATCACAGACACTCTTATGCCATGACAGATATTAAGTATTTTCTCTTCTGGTAGCTGAGTTTAAAAAGCAAACCACATATAAACCCAAGGAGTACAGATGCACCAGTATTGGGACAGTGAATCAATAATGAAATGGATTTTTCTGCAGGTTTATACTTTTGACAAAATGTAGTGGACTTGAATAAGATATAGCTTTGCTGTGGGGTCTCTGCTCTGTGCGTGTGGGGAGCTGATCAGGCCCGGCCTCGTGAACAGGCAGCAGAGAACGGACGAGAACAGACAGGCAAAAATTGCTCAGGGTTTTTGGGTGGCCTTGTTGGTCCAGCCTACCTGACAATAATATACTGGACACAAATATATCATGCTTTAGAGACTGAACAGCATATTTGCTGAACTCATAAAAAATAAATCTTAATAACCATAGCTAGGCTAGAGCAATTATTTAAAAAATAAAAATGGCTGGTAGTAATGCTGCAGCTGAAATCCTTTTAGGGTGCACTGATACAGTTATCTCTTAATGGAAGCATCTTAACAGTAGCATGGGCGTGAAAGACAAACAACCCATGACAGGATAAATGCAGCTCACTGCAGCACATGTCTTCTTCTATTACCTGTATGTATTCACTCTCTTACCTGATGCAGCTTAACTGCGGCGAAGCGCAGCATCTCTTTGCAGCTTCTGAAGTCTTCTCCCACGCCGCGCTTTATGTTTGGCCGTAGATCTTTCTTACTGAAAGTCCAACATCTGGAATCAACAACCACAGTCCAGACGTCTTCTGAGATGCGTCCTGACGGCAGCGTTCTGACAATCGCTCTGGTGCCGGTACACACCGACTTGGTCACCTTATGGAAAAAAGGAATGTATTTCAGGCTCTTGCATTCAATGAAGCAGGACAGGTAGTCGGGATTATTTATTATTTATAAAGCCATAAAAGAGTTATAAAGAATAAAGCTGAAAAAACAAAAACAAAAAAAGTATAACAGCTGAACACATCAGATAAAACTGTTACTCAGTTCAAATAAATACCTTCTGATTATTCTTGAAGAACCGCCTCACCAGGACAGTTGAGCGCTCTTTACGGTTCCGAATAAACTCCGAATTATCAGAGTGCACCTCTACACCCCCCTCATCACTGCTGCTGTGCTGGCTGCAGCTCCTCGTCTCTTCTGCACACGACCTCTCGTCGTGGCCAATGTCTGATGCCATGGTTTCGAGAGAAGCCCGTCGAAGGAAAAGTTTCTCCAAATGGCATTTGTTAACCCGGGGCTTTCTGTTGAGGCCCTCTAAACTCGAGTACCCATCTTTGAGGCGGTGTTGATGGAAGTGGCCATTCTGGTGACGCTCACGGTGGATGGGAAGAGGAGAACTAGATGGAGACGAGGTCAAAGAGCTTGGTTCGCTCGAGGAACTGCCCCGAGATGAGAGGTAGGGCGAAAGCTAAAAGACAAAACATGAGCACAAACAGAGCAGTGTCTGCAGTGAGCTATCTCATGCAATAAATCGTTGCATTTACAGGGTAGTAAAGGTTGCTTTACTTATCTTGCGCTACAAACATGGTTAGCACCATTTGCTTAATTACCTTGTGGAAAGCCAGCATAGACACAGGTAGGCTGCCGCGCCGGATGTGTCTGTATTTGGGGCAGGAGGCCCTGGAGCTGAGGCAAGGACTGTGAACAGGACTGGAGCCGGGGCTTGGACTGGATCTAGCGCTGCGGCAACTGTAGGTGTTTGCATTTGTGTAACGGCTAGACTGGGTACAGGAGCAGTGGGTGCTGGCAGATCTGTTGGTGCCTGCATCCACGCTGTCTCCAGTGGTGTCCAGCTGGCACAGAGCTTCCTCTGAACTTTTCCTAAGTGCTGGAGTCATTCCTTCAGTTTTCTTGCCAGTGGACAGCTCTGGACAAGGTTTCTCCTTATTGCTTATGATCTCTGAGCCGTAATCGCGCCACTCATATTCTTTGCCCAAAACAGCGCCTTTCCCACTGTCACACGAGGACTTCCTACATAAGAGGAGGGAAGGGCCGCTCGCCTGTTTTGAATGACACATTTGGTCAGAGTCTCGCCACACTTCCTGGCCATTATTTGCATGTTTGGCTTCTCTGCTCGGTCTGCTCCCAGTGGACAGAGGTGAAGCAGACTGTGCCAGTACTGCGGGCCCAGCCTGTGTCTGGGTTCCTTCAGTGGCCATCGCGCCTGCCTGCGGTGTCCTGCTTTGTCCTTTGTCTCCCTGCGGCTTGGAAAAGAAGAAGCACTTTACTGATGATGACAGAATGTAGCAGAAATGCTGAAGCTGGTTTTGGGTTTGGTTTTGGTTTTGATTTAGGGCTTTTTTTGCCTCTTTTTTGTCTGAAAGTGGCTGCACTGCTGTTAGAGCTGTAAGGACAAAAGGATTTGACAGAAAATTCAACGGCAACTATTGTGATAGATGAAAAACAGAAATGTAAACCAAGTATCTTTGCATTTTACGCTCTTCAAAGATAAAAGAAAAAAAGACATCTGAAGACTTTGCCTACACTACTAGTCAGCATTTCCTGAAATTTTGCAGATAACATTTCCAATGTAATTTGTGACTCAGTAAGTCACTGAGTCAACCCACAGAACAGCAAGAGGAAATGAAATCTGCTGTTATAATAAGACTTAAATTATGCAAAGTTATGGCATTCTTATGTTTACCAACTCAGCTGCTTTAGATAAGCAGCATTCCCTCTGAATGGAGACAAATAGGCTGCGATTTGGCCTCCATAACCTGTTCATTTACATAATATTTACACTGCATCAATTATGTCATTAATATTTAATCACAAAGATCAATTTTATTATAAAGTCTGTGATACATTAAGCCTACACAATGTTTCTCATTCAGTGTTTATGTTCCATCACGGTTACAGGCCACCTTTTCCGCAGCGAATGATAACTTTCAGCTTCTAGTGACCTCTTGAGCGACTGAGACTCAGCACTGAGTGTGCTCTTTGTACGCGTGTTGTGGAAACAGAAGCTTGTGCAGCTGTACAAACCAGCAGATAGAGAAGCCAGCAGATAGGTGACCCTGGGGGGACTCAGGAATTTCCCTGATAGTACGGTCGCCGCCACAGCTTACAAGGCCATGCGTGTCCCCGTGGGTGCTGGGTCTGTCTGAACCTGGGCGTGTATCTGCAGCATACCTAACCAGTTTCAGGCCCTGAGATTGAGAAACAAAGAACACAGACACACCAGATATTATTTCCAGGGTTTAGATTTTCAGCTTTCATGCCATTAAAGCACACTCAGAAGAGACGAGGTAGGACAGACAGAAAGCTTAACACAAATACTAACAAAGGATATGGAGTCAAAACTAAACTGGAAAACATATGACAAGCAAGTCTCCTAAATCTATACTTTACTCACAATAAAAAACTGCATATTAAATGTTTAAACTGAGAAAATGTCACTTTTTTTGGGGGGGGGGGGGCAATATTGAATTTCATCAACATGTCTCAAAAAAAGACAGGACCATGTTTGCCACTGTGTAGCAGCTTCTCTTCTTTTAACAACAGTCTGTAAACATCTGGCAGCTGAGGAGACCAGTTGCTGGACGTTTTGGGAGACAGTGATTTCTGGAAGTGTTATTGAACCCATGCAGTGATTTCCATGACAGAAATTAACCTGTTTTTAAATACAGAGCCGGCTGAGGGCACGAAGATCGCAGTCATCAAGTTCTAATTTTTGGCCTTGTCCCTCCCGCACAGAGACTTCTCCAAATTCGTGGATGAGATTATGCATGTAGACGATGACATATTCAAAGTCCTCACAATTTTACATTAAGGAACATTATTTTGAAATTGTGGTGAACTCCCGCCCATGTTTACTACTGAGAAACTTTGACTCTCTAATATGCTTGTTTTTACTCCCAATCATGTTACCAATCTGTTGCCAATTAACCTAATTAGTTGCAAAATGCTCCTCCAGCTGTTTCGTCTTAGCACAGCTTACTTTTCCAGCCTTTTGTTGTTCCCATCCCAACTTCTGAGTCATAATGATCCCACCAAATTCAAAGTATCTCTCATGAAATCGCAAAATGTCTCACTGTAAACATTTTATGTTTTCAGTGTTCTATTGTGAATAAAATATGGGTTTGTGAAAGATGCAAACTGATGCATTTTGCTTTTATTTACATTTTATACAGAGTCCCAACTTTTTTGAAACCGGGGCTGTGCAAAGAGCATGAACTGCAGAAGAAAGATGCACTACACTCATCAAGCTGGCTGCAGCAATGGCAATAAAAACAAAACAGCTTCATCTCCTAAGGTGTAGCACTTGTATTATGTGCACGGTATAGTTAAATTATTAAATTTGCTTGGAGATCATCACAAGAGGAAAAAAAAAACTGCCCCCTAACATTTCTTGTCCTCATACACAGAAACATTATGTTTCACCAGGCAAAAGGTTTCTACTTGCAGCTAACGCAGCTCGTTTAGTTTGATATACAAACGCAATACAGTTGGCTTTAAATAATGGCACATTATTTTTTTTAAAAAGTCAGCATGCATGATGCTAAAAGCTATGCTCATGAATATTTTATAGCAAGCATTAATCACAAAACATTCTATAACATAGCACGACTCTAGGATGTCTCTAAAAGGACATAAAAAAACAAAGTGAAAGTGAGAAAATTTATGAAACATGTTCCTATGAAATATATCCTTAACAGATACATTCAACCACAACATGTACACATACTAATTGTGTGGTGTCTGGCATCGTCACGGTGGCCAGCAATGAATATATCCAAAAAACTAGCGTCCAAAGCCTTATAATTAGAGTGACCACAGCCCTTTATTCCCTGCCAAAATGTGTGGGCCTCAGCAGGAATGTGGGACTGACCCAGAGAGGGTGGACCAGCTAAACATTTTGTGTGCATGTGTGTGTGTGTGTGTGAGAGAGAGAGAGAGCGAGAGAGAGAGAGAAAGAAGAATACAGACACACATCAAGGTGAGTGTGTTCCACGCCTGCAAAGTCTTTTCAAGGTTCAGTGCTACTTTCACTCAGACGGAACTTCAACTAAAGGCATGAAAAAGGACAAACGCTCCATTCATAACCTGCAGTGATATCCAGCCTCCATACAACATCATCTGATTTGCAGCTTAGCTGTGGCTCTTTTTTTTTTTTTTGATCAGATTGATTTTATAACTGAAAACAGGCAATCTTATAAACTTTAAAAAAAAAAAAAAAAAAAAAAAGAGCCACACTTACAATCAGCACTGCTTAATTTTTGCTCTTTTTGTTCAATACAAGAACACATTTCACAAGAACAAAACAAGTGCACCAATGATATGTTATCAGTGCTGCGGAGAAAGAATAAACTACCCCTTTACTAACAGGATATGCCAAGATGCAGGATTCCCTAAAAAATTGATAATTTATTAAAGTATGCTTTACTAGTTAGTTCATTATACTATTTTTAAATTTCAAAATCTTATTTAAAACAATTACATGCGTCACATTTTTTTTTGCAAAACACCAAACCACAAACATGCTGTATATTACCCCCCAAAATGTAACAAATCTTAACTAAACCATGCAAATATTGTGCTTAGTGCACAAATTTGAATTTCAGCATTACATCTTTTTAACTTAAACTGCAACACGTGCAAGCGAGCTCACCTCACTCGCTTAATGTTTGCCTTAAAAAAACCTCAGCTGCTGCATGTTTAAGCTAATCCAAATAAAGTCAACACTGCAGGCGCTGATATTACCATCACTAGCAGCAAGTTGTTACTGCATTAGATAACGTTTTTTTCATTACTCTGTAAAAACCAGCGGAAAGAGCCCACTACAGTCTGCAGCAACAAGAATCTCACCAATATGCGTCACTGTTAACTAACAGGTTTAACCAGAAATATCAAAAGTTCACAAAATGTCAACTTTACTCACATGCAATGAGTAGTTTCTGCAACAGTATTCGTTGTGTAATGTGGTCACTCCTGTTAGATATGAAATCAAACCAAATGTGTGCCATGTGCAATAACTCAAATGCTTTAACGCATTTCTACGTAGTTCGGCATGCCTATGTGTACATGCCCGTTTTCACAACTACCCCAAATCACTAATCAAGTTTGGCGTGTATGATGTTATGAACACCTGCTGTTGAGCTCGGGCGTGGTTTAACAGTCATCACAGACAAGCTGTGACAAAAAAACTGTAATCCAAATAAGAAAGACATGCAAAACACGTTAGTGCATGAACCAGTCCGATTATGGTCAGGAGGTCAGTACTAGGATAACACTTGGGTTACTTCAAGGCAAAAACTTTTACACTGTAGCTTTAAATCCTGAAGCCAAGCACTAAGAAACATGATGGACAGCTGTTCTTGCCATCAAATCACTCTGAAATTAGCAACAGGACAGCATTTCCACATTACTTAAAATGGATTTGTGTGGGAACAAAGCGAGATTTGGCATAACAGAGCTACATAACAGAGCTTCCCTCATGACTGCATCTCACTCTTATCCCTTATAGAAATAACATAAAAAGCTAATGACAATTAACGAGCAGCTGTTTTCAAAAAGGTGGGATTTACGCAGTAGAAACGGCTATTAAACAAAGCTCTGCAGAAAGTAAAGCTATAAAAACAACCACACACACACACACACACACACACACACACACACACAGTTCAAAGTAGCTCTTGTTATCAACTGAACTGTGACCCTGGCTGGGAAAGTAAATGGCTCTTCCCGGCTAAATCTCAGCCCACGGCTAAAAACACAGACTGAAACACACACGCACACACCCACATGCTGGAAATTAGGTCACATATAGTGACAAGTGCACTGACCAAGAAAACAATCACTTCTACTTCACTTGTTATATTATTAAAATACTCTCCCACAGTCCTCATGCCAGGCTTCTCTTTCAATAACATTCCTCTTTGTAAGATTAAAGCAGTTGACTGTAATAATAATGTGGCCATACTTACATTTAAAAGGTAGATTTGTGGCTCTAGAGGATTTTCTGAATTCTAATTCTCCAGATTTTCCAGGTGCTTCGGGATTCCTGCTTGTTATCTATTTAAGAGAGAGCGAGAAAGGGAGAGGCACTATCAGTGAAAGACAGCAAGTGTATGTGTGTGTTAAAGAGAGCGAGAGTGTAACAACAAATGACATGAGGGATGGCCTTTCAACACCAAGTTCAGCAGCCAATCAAAATGTTTTCCCGACTTTGAGCACGGTTCTCCGACATTCACAGATTTACTTTGACATCCATGTGACTGACACAGCATATAAGCTGGCAGCAGCACATGGCTTCCTCACTGTGAAATATTTGTGAATGGCTTCTTTTCTAATGGGATACTATGTTGGTGTTTTTGTTTTTTTTTTACATCAATGATGATCATTTCTCAACACTACAGTAAAAGTGTGACATGTTAGGAAGTATACTTATACAGTCCCCTATACTGTACCAATATGTTCATTAACACATTATATAGTCAATATATTAATGAATGTTATATTATATTTTGTATCATATTCATTAACACATTATTTGTTGAATAAAAACAATTAATTTTGAAATTTTTTAGTGAAGAAATCAATACTAAATATTCAGTTTTAGAAATAATGAAAAATAACAAATTAATAAGTTAAATAAGTTCACAAACGCATGCATTCTGTTTTTGAAAGCTTGTATTTTTTTTTTTAATAGGACCCAAGGAAAACTCATGTACATCAAGCACACCAATACAAAGGCTGGAGGTCTGCATATCTTCTGCCTTCTATATCCAAGTACATCCAATAAGATCCAGTATTTCCCATGCTGCAATAAAGTGCAACACATGGTGATGAAAGCAGAAGGGTATGATCTCAGCACCTCTAAAAGTCCTGAAAAATCTGGATATAATCATAGTCAGATGGTTAACAAAGAGCTGAGTGTGTGTTTTTATGTGTGTTAGTTGCTCCCTTATTTATCTCGACAGTTTGGTTTACAAAGCAGAGTGCAGAACATACTGAGTGTTTGTCAAAAATATTGTCATGCATTGCTGTTTTGTTTTGTTTTTTTGTTTTGTTTTGTTTGTTTTAAATCAATCAACTTAAAATTAAAAATGCAGTAAACAGAAAAAGATCTAAAATTAAATTCTGGCAGTTTCACAGTTACACGTGACTTGCAGATATCTGGCAGCTGGATTTTTCCAGGCCTCTTGGACAGCAGTTCTTTTGGGAATTTAGTCTCCTCTTCTGTATCTTTGTGTAATCCCAGATGGACTCAGTCATGTTGACATCAGTGCTCTGTTCTTGGCCACGACATCCATCACAGGACTCCTTCTTCTTCCTGTCACTGAAGCAGTTCTTTATTACTTTAAATCTAAACATCTACTGGATATACAGTACCTCACAGTACTGTGCACACAAAAAAAAAAGTATACAGAATAATGTGGGCTGGACGTAAACTGTAACTTATTTAGACTATCAATAATAGTTCATTTGGTTTCATGTGGTACAAAAAAGCCTTTCTACATGTATGAAGTTAAAATTTTTATATCAAGTTAAAATATTATCATTTTAAGGGCACTTCAGTGACAGGAAGTTGTGACTTGAAGGTTGTTTGTGGTTTTCGCAGTAAAAAAAATCTGACTTTTTTCTTCTTGGATTTTATGTTTTTACTTGATTTTAGGTCCAATGTGTCTTGACCAAGACAAGACCAAGACCAGAGTGTATCAAGACCGAGACAAGGCCAAGACTTTTAGGGTCCAAGACCGAGTTGAGACCGAGACCAAGGGAGGGCGAGACCGAGACAAGACCGAGACCGGTGCCCCACTTTACGTGACACAGTAAAATGTGAAACATGATCAAAATCACTTCTCAAATTTATGTGAAATAGCCACATTCTCTGCCTTTAAATAATGGCACATTATTTTTTTAAAAAGTCAGCATGCATGATACTAAAAGCTATGCTCATGAATATTTTATAGCAAGCATTAATCACAAAACATTCTATAACATAGCACGACTCTAGGACTTCCATCATTTATCACAGAATGTAAAGCGATAGTTCATCACAATAGTCTTTACTTTTCTCTGCCTTTGATAAACAATACATAAAGTTCTGTTGTTTTTAAACCAACAACAATCTTTGTGAAAATGGGTGCTATTTCAAAGCCACATAGCTAAATGTGTAAAACTGAAACCGCAGCACTGCATACAGGAGAAAAACTGAAGCTGAAGTATTGATCTCATTACACTGGTATTGATCAATACCAATACCAACGTTGGTATCAATATTATCGATATTGGGATTGATCTGCCTATCACTAGCTCAATGTACTAATGGCGGAGAAGCAACTTACTTATCTGCCGTCATTGGTGGCCATTCAAACTACAGGGTTCTAGCCAGAAATATTTTTCACCTCTAAAAACCAATTGGCTAAATTTGAATCTCTTTGGTCCCCACTGATCAGCTCCATCACATGATGGGGGTGATCGGCTGTAGTCTTGTCTCTCGGTGTGTCTGACAGGTGGGTGGGGTGGGCCGGGGGATTCAGGTGTCCGATGGCTCTTGGACTGCAGACGGTGGCTGCCGTTTTGTGGTTTCCATGTGCTCGCCCTGGTTGTGGGTGGCGGGGACTTAGATGTATGCCCTTGTGGTCTTGGGGCGTGGGACTGGGGGGCCGGTGGTGGCGGGTGCTGGCCCCTACGGGTGGCTGGCTTCCTCTGCGGGGGCCGGGGTGCGGGGTCTGGGGCCCTGGTGCCCGGGGTTGCCCGTCTCCAGGTTGTGCCCCTCCCTGCGCTGGAGGGGGCTGTGACCCCTTGGGCGCACCGCCATGTGGGGTGGGTTGGCCCGCGTCGAGATGTCTGGCTGGCATTCCAGGATTCTGTGGGAGGGGGGCGCTCAGGTGAGGGAGCAGCAGTTTCCCACTTAGGTCCGGTTGGTCCTGGACTCAGGACTACTGTGTGTGTGTGTGTGTGTGTGTGTGTGTGTGTGTGTGTGTGTGTGTGTGTGTGTG
>JAVDPK010002312.1:668143-679155 GCA_034780415.1 Cichlasoma orientale
CTTGGGGGCCCGGGCGACGCCAAAGCGTAAGAACGGACGCAGCACGAAGACACAAAACACGGCGAGAGCGGAGGATTTCATGTTTCCAGAACTCTCTGACGTCACAGGAAAAACTAGCTACATTTGTCGCTAGTCGCTTTTTGCAAAAAAAATAAATAAAAAATGTAGCAACAAAGTCACTAAATTGGCAACACTGCATGACCCACGTGAACATAATCCGCTGCGTGGCGTATTTACGCCATGAAATTAGCATATCATGATATTATTTATTTTCCCGGGTAAGATTTTTTTTACCAGTATTATCGTGAATGATATGATATGGCCCAGCCCTAGTTACAACTTAAAATCACACCTCAAGTGATTTATTTAATATATTTGACTTCACTTAAGAGCTGATAATGAGATGGGAAGTTAATTTTAGGTGGCTATATAACTTCGTGTGGCAGCATTATTCATTATTCTTTCCCACACTGAATTTAAATTGCATATTTTTCTATCAATAACACTAACAATATTTCAAAAACCTCATGTTTGGACAGTAAAGCCAGGATACGGGCCTGTAAATGTGCTGGTGAAAGAGCATAAAATGCCAGACAAATTACAGGCAAGTACATGCGCTATGTCACTGAGTTTATCGTTGTAATGTTGCCATAACCTTAATTATATCATATACATATTGCGTAAATCTTAAACCAGCTACTGAAGCCTTGCTTACTTGTGGTAGATGAGTAATGGTGCACAAAACAGCATCTGAAAGAAGCAGCGTATGGCACTGATCTCTATAGCATGAATTCCCTCTATGGATTTCACCAAGAGGGAAATGATGGAGAACAAAACTGTGGCCAGTAAAGCATAGAACAAACCAAGACCTGGGCATCTCTTTGGTTTCTCTGGGTCTGCAGAAGAAGAGAAGAGAAGACACAAGTCTAAGTAAGTCTAAGAGAAAAGAATGTAAGAAGTCAAACCCCTCAGGAAGAGGATCACTTACACATTGAATTTTAAAAACACAGCATATTTTGTTGCTCTTGATACAATGCTCCATACAGGATTGGGGGGGGGGGGGGGGGCAGAGGTGCAGGATATGTTATTGAACCCTGTGTGACCTGCCTAATTCAGCTGCAAACAAAAGATATGCCAAAGTGTGGGCTGTAGTGTTCGCAAATCCTGACTGTGAAACAACTGATATGTGTGCCGGGATTGACTTTCACCCTGAGTTTGCGGAAGGATTTTTCCTGGTACTCACCAATCCTTTTGCTTTCTAAACTTTGTCCCAAGCAGGAGATCGGCAATGTTTGGTCATATTAAAGTAGTACTGTAAGATTTGTCATTTTACAACAGAGATTTGATTTAATTTTACTGCATAATCATTTAAATACTTAATCTGGCTAAATATCTGTTAAACATGAGGCATACAGAGTGGTCTGATAAATGTTTACTTTTATACCCAGTACTGTTTGATCCCACTGCGATTGGCACCAGGTACAACAGTAAGCATAACAAACCAAACCTGGCATGTAAAGGCCCTCACACCATTTCTTACTTCCTTGTTAATTTCCAGTATAAGCCCCTTCTTCCTTGTGCAGGATTAGACCCAGTAAGGCCTACACTAGTTGAACCAGTCTTGAACAATACACATCAGCAGCCATACCTATAAACTGCGTGCTGATTAAAAGTGGAGCAGTTATAGTAAAAGTGCAGAGTCATGCATCCGTTTTAAAGAACGATGAAAAATGTTAAGCTGGCTTATCAAACAACTGGGCCGAGCAGGTTCTGTATTAGGGTTAATCACTGTAAGGGGGACGTAATTTTATCATATTTTATTTTATCATCATATTTTTTTATTTTGTTACTTGTTACTAGTATATGAAAACAACTGTATTCAATATCACCGTTTTATTCTGAAATAATTAACCATATAAAGCAGTCGGACTTAGACTGAGCTCTAGAAGGGCTATAAAATAAGATGTCTTAAGTTTATTTAAAAATGTGCGTGCTGTACTCCGACTATATTTCAGATTATAGGCTAAAAACACACACGTGATATCGCCATTAACGCCGATACGTGACGTTACACGGTTGTACACCAACGCGGTGCTTCACAGGAACTCAGTTGCTTATTTATCATTTAATTCCTTCGTCTTGCGAACATCCCGAAGTTTATCTCCAGGAGAATGTCGTTGAAATTGGGGAGGCTGGCTACTTTTTGCTAACCTAAGTGCGTGCGCGTTTCTACCTTCAGGTGATGCCAGCCTGCCTCTGACGCAAAACGCCGGTAGGCACAATGTTTTTTCCTCGCTGCCTTCCAGTGAATTTTCCCTTCCACTCTCGTCCTCCTCATCATCATCATAATCGCACGAAGCGCGGCAGTTACTGCGCAGAGAAATCCTCTCTGCTGCCCCGTCGTGTCGGTCACAGTCGCTGTTTTTGTCATGGCTGTCAACTCTGTGAAGCGCCACAGCAACGTCGTCCTCTATGGATAAAGCCTGCTCGTACGTACGGTGGTTACAGTCTCCCATGCTAAGACGCGGCAGCATGCCTCGGTGAGAGTACCGTCCAACTTTACCAGTGTCCTGAGTGACTGAGAAGACAAGGTTAATGACTAATCTTATCTTAGGGGCAGCTTACACACGCCTGTGCGGTGTTGAGTTAACCCACAGGGGGGCAGAAGTGGACCCAAACCTGCTCTGCGGGGCAACTTAAACATGACCAAACGTTCACGCCCATTTCCCACAGAGCTGTGGAGATAAGCCAAAACTTTATATAGTCTGTTTATACGCACAAATATTTATTAGACCACCGTCCAGTACCTAAATAACAACAGAATTGTTAGTTTTTAACTCGTTATTGACAGATTTCTAAAATATTTGGGTTTTAGTGCATAAAAAAACAAACAAATTTGCTAAACAATCATATTTAGTGACCATCACTCAGAAGAAATGAGATTTCAGTAATAATCTTTGTAAATATCTTTGTAGCTTGAATTAACTAACTGGGCACCAGATTTTTTTCCAGAAGTAACATGAATTTTGATCATTAATGGATTGCTACTCATCTGATAGTAATTTCATAATCACACTCCTTATTCCCACCACCATGTGGTGCCCACGGTACAGTTTTCACCTCAGGATTGGATGCCACTGGTTTAAAAAAAACAAACACTTTCTTTTATTATCATATCAAGAGGATCAGCTGAATCAAAACTGACTCAGACTGGTTTCATTTAGTTTGTGAGTACTGATGAACAAACAACAATAAGAGAACCCGCTAATTTAGTATTTTATTACCACTCTACATAAAGTTAAATAAGAACAGATGGCAAGGGAATAACTAAGATCCTCTGTCCTTACTTAACTAGATAAAACTGGCACAGCAAAGTCTACAGCAGAACTATCATATTACAACAAATCTTATCATTACATCTACACTAAACTCTACACAAAAACAAGAAGCATCAAGTGTGGTCCCCTCTACTTACAAAAGTAACATAATTTACACAATACTGTAAAAACGTAAACATGATATTTTTTTATTTTTTGGCAAATTGTTGTCAGTGAACTTTTCAGTTGTCATCGATCTTTTGTGTCAGAATAAGAGGAGCGCGTGAAAGCATAGGTAGTGTGTGCGGCACAGTGGCTGGCTTTTTGTTGTGGAGTAAAGACAACAATGGTTTAGTCAATGAGGGAGAAAAGGGGCAAGGGTGCAGTGAAAGAGAGAGGACTGGGTGACACAGTGGGACGCTTCTAGCGAGGCATTCATCAGAAATCAACACCGTGAATGTATCGTGCGTACAGTCTTGTTCAACTGAGAGTGGAGAGGAGTTTTTTTGTTTTTTTAACTCAGGTTCTCACAGTGTTTAGTAGATTTGTCATTCCATTGATTGAAGTACTCGTCTCTAAGGGTGAAATAATTACAAGCTGCCAACTAGCTGCCATAGAAAGGGCACAGTTCTCAGCAAGTAGTCCAATTTTTACCTGCATTTGGTTGGAGGGTAGTATTATTATCAAGCTCAGCTCTCAAATACTGACAAAATTATTATATTGCTAACTACATCACTACATCTATACTCATAGATTTAAATGTTTAAAAAAAAAAAAGGTTCTTGTACATTTGTCAGATTGTCAGTCTTCTACATGGTATCTGTCAGCTCTGTCACTTGAAGGGTTCATGTGACAGGATGAAATTTATATGCCTGGGAAGAAGGTGATGTTCTCACCTTCAGTGTAGTAAACAGCAAATGGGACTAACCCACAGCGCTTAAAAGCCACACCCCTGTTAGTATTGAAGGTTAATGTCCCAAAGTCTATAATGTATTTAACACTGGAGGTAAAGTCAGGTATGCGTGTGTTTTAACAATGGCACCTTTGGGGTTGAATAATAGATGAAGTGACTTCACAGCTTCAAATGGAGAATAAGGCATTTCCAAATATTAAGGGATTAAGCCAGGGGTGTCCAAACTCCCAGCCCGCAGGCCGCTTCCGGCAACGTCCCCAAATTGTATGTTATTTTTGACATAATTCGCGGACCGGAAGTAGGTGGCGGGGCCGGAAGCGGCCCGCGGGCCGGGAGTTTGGACACCCCCGGATTAAGCAGTAAATACAAGGCAGGTAGGCCACTGCAGCTGATTGTAAAATATATTTTCAGTGTCATGGAAATGATGTCAGATCTTCAAATGAAGCCATTTCAATAACTTAATTCCAGCCACAAGCTAAGCTAAAGGTCATTATTTTTGACAAATCTTTCTTTCTTTTTGTTTCAGCGAAGGTGGAAGTAGTTGGTTGACTAAAACAGGACTGACGAGATCTACAAACTCAGGAGAAAGCATTTAGCCGACGGGCCTAATTGCTCAAATCGATCATCAGATGCTTGTATATCTGAGTTTTTCCCTTGAAGCTGGATGCGAGCAGGAACACCCGGCCGTCAATGGAAACCAGGGAAAATGCCCGAGGCGCCTGGATATTCAGCTCCTGAGATGGGACGAACTGGCCCCTCTTGGTGTCCCATTGGTAAACCTGCGTCAGTGAGTAATCGCTGCCCAAGATGGCGTACTGCCAGTTGCCGGTGGAGACGGGCTGGAACACCATAGAGCCACGGGAAGGAAATGTCTGGACCTCCTTGAACATGGCACCATCCCAGCGCATCACCTTGGAGTCCCCGATGAATCTTGTCAAGCATATAAACAGATCACCTTTGAAAGGGACAAAAGATTTCAAGGGGCTGTTTAGTTTACACATTCAGCTCCTAAATGTGGACCTGACACAGGAAAGCTCACAAAAGCGGATTATGTAATCCCTAAAATAATTCATTGTTTGTTACAAATATTTATTCAGCTGTGGGAGACATTTCAAACTACATTATTCATGCACGCTCACTCATTTTATATTCACACGCTGCATGCTGTGATCTTAGGTCGTGTCTTCCCTGCCTGCTCGTGAGCAGAGTCGGGCTGATCTCAGCCTCTCAGCATTGTTTTGGGGAAAAAGAAGAAGTGGATGCAGATGTTTCTCTGGGAAGGGTGCTATTTTGGTTTTATGACAGACAAAGCTTTCTCTCAGTTTTTCTTTCAGCCCTAACTAGGCTAGTTGTTACGGCAAACCGATAATACTCTCATAATATTATGTATAGAGCCAAGACTGCCTGTTGTGAGAAGGCTGAGAGTCTCTGCTAGCAGGCGGAACACCTGGTGTACCGTTTTTCTCTCTGCGGGGAGGTCTGAGGTGAGGTGGAAGCCATAAACCTGGAATTGCAAATTAATTCCCTATCATATGTCTTTGGAGACGTGAGTACTGTGTGCATATGGAAGCTGTAATAAACCTTGAAAGAAAGCAGCTTCCTTTGAATGAACTTTTCCCCAACATCAGCTAACAGCCACTAATAGGTGAGCTGCTTCTTATGAGAGAATAAAAAAAAAATCCCCACTATCATAATATTTCACAGTAATGATTAATAGGTAGCTTTTATGGTAGTGACATTGCCTCTTATCACCTTCAAAATAAATGCCGATGGCATGCTGAGCAAAGAGGAAATAAAGCGTAATAAATCACAGCTAAGCGTGTGAGTCATAAATGTTTTTACTAACCACATCAAAGAAAATGTTGTGTCCACTATTAAACATGTGGCACATCAACTAAATGAATATTAGCATGAAAAAGGGAACAATGGCGTTCTGAGGGTGCAGCTAGCAGAGGCAAATACCAGTGAGTGTTATAAATCAGTTGCAGTGTGCACAGTGTCTTTTTGCTTGTGCAATCCTGACCTTGGACCCGGAAGTGTTTGACAGAGAAGACGTCCTCCATGTCCGGTATGTCGGTTCTGCGTTCAAACTTTTTCTGGCTCCTGTTCCACTGGTACACGACAGGCCTCTGGGAGCTACTTGACAAAATCAGGTGGGGTTTGTTGGCGATCTCCAGGTATTCCACATCTGTATCCCTGTACCAAGGGTGGAGTGACTGGTGGGAGTAAAATCCATTGCCGTTCCATTTGTACACCGTTGTGGAGCCCGCCTGTGAGAAGAACGGGTATAAAAACATCAGCTCAAGCCAACTTTGTTCAAAACTTGTCCTAACTGGAACAAGCATTTTAATTAGGTACTCGATAGTGATTTCCGGCTGAAAACAATTATGGCACAACAAAAATTAGGTACCAAATTGCAAATTCTGCATGAAGCCAAACACCAGTGTGTGGTTGTGCATGCGCATGTGTGCCTGAGTCGTCCCCAAGCATATGTGAGACCATATGTGAACATTTGGCAATACAAGCTAATCAGCAGGAACAGACACAGACAGACATGCTGCAGAGGAGGACGCCCGGGGAAGGACTGGCTGACGTGGCGGGAAGACTAGATTAGAAGATAGTTATTCATACAGGGGCTGGACACATTTACAGTATTGTTGTTGTCCGGAAAAAAAAAAAAAAAAGAACCATCAATAAAAAACTGTAAATTTATGCCATCTGTCATGAAATGCTTTAAGCCACTTTTGATAAAGTGCTTTTGAGTAATAGTGAAAGAAAACAAAGAAGAAGCCCAACCTTAGAGCTGTCGGCGATGACGAAGAAAGACTCTCCGTCGATCATGAAGGTCTCGATGTCGTTGGGTTTGCGAATTTTCAAGATGTCAATGTCCTGGATCTTGATGAACTTGCTGGCGGAGGTGTCGTGTTTGTAAATGTGTGAGCCCCCAAACAACTGGGCCACAATGACAAAGAGGTGGCTGTCAATCACCATGGGCTTGCAGACGACAGTGGAGGTGCCTAAACATTAAAAGAGAGGACAGAATACACACAGTCTGTTAAGTTTTTTTGTATCCATAAAAGAGTGTCTAGTGGCAAATATTGAAAGAAGCACATAGTTCCTTTATTTAAATAGCTGTATCTAAACATTACTGAAACATCTGCCACTCTATAAGGCAATGTAAGAGTCACCGGATAAATGTGAGGGGTTCAGTGTTGATTAATGGAAAAAGAAGAGAAAAGGAAAGCATACGCACATAAGTTTGTATTTGTTTCTTCAGAACTTCACCTTTCACCTTTCTAGATACCTTTCCTTTTTGCCTTGAGCAGTTATTGAAATGAAAGAATGTGAGAAGTCTAGGGGGGTAAAGGTCTTTTTAGTGGAAACTCTGACATCTGACAGGCATCTGAAACAGCTGTGTGTGTCCGTGTGTTTACTTACAATAGGCTGCATTTTTATTATCTTATTATAATATTGAATTTAAAAGGGCTATCATTGCCTCCATCTACAGTAGGAGGACATGTGATTGGTTTGTCTGTTTGATAGCGGAATTACTTAAAAATACATAGACAGATGCACGTGAAAATTTTATTAGAGGATGGAATTTAGCCCAGCTTTGAAGCGATTAACTTCTGGATCCAGGATTTTTTACCATTGTATCATATCACAAACCAGACTGACTGATCAGTATATGGTTTCTGATACTTTTACATACTACACCACTGAGGTCATTTGAGGTGAAAGCATTTACACCGAATTCCTCCACAACACTGACCTTGCCCTTTACTTTTAAAATAAACTCACTTTCAATGGTGTCATATGTTCTGAAGGTCATCTCCACGTGATCCCATTCCAGAAAGTTGCATGTCCCAGCAAAAGGCTGGGCAAACACAACATACTGTTCTTTACCAAGTGTGAAGGCGTCCACCGAAATGGACTCGAATTTCAGCGACTGATAGGAGGCGAACTCTGAAAAGTGCGACATAACAATTAAAGAGACACAAGAGAGATGCTAAAGCAGTTGCCTTGGCTTCTGTGATGCAAGGGGACGTGCATGCAAGATGAGGATACCTGCCGTGATGCAGTCAAATGAGTGAGGCAGGAGGTCATTGATCTTCTTCCCCTGGTGAACGGGTGGGCCACTGCAGTAGATTTGGTCCAGAGTGGCATTGGTGTGATGCATCCACTCCACCAACCACTTGAGCTTGCAGTCACAAATCAGATTGTTGCCTCGCATATCCCTGCATGCAGGAATGGACCACGTGCACAATCAAGTAAAAGACTGATGTTAAGACACGACATTGTTAATATATTTTTTTTAAAACAAAAAGGCTTCTTATTTCCAGGAACTGTTCAGTTTACCCTCTGCTTCACCTGACTGCCCTTTGGCTTCAAGCCAGCAAAGCCACAGCAAGTGTACAATCTCCTGGGTAGTGCTTATCACCCACTCTCAGTCTGAATCACCACTAAGCTTCTACAGACAGAAATTAATCTAGCTGATTGTGTCAGTGTGACCCAAGCCAGTATCTAGCCCTTGTTTTGTGCAATTGACTTGTTGACCATTTACCCTGACACTCTGACATCCTAACTCAGCCTTTCCTCCTCTCTAGATTTGTATTTTCTTTTAATGTTCTCAACTGCAGTATTGAATAACTTCTTCTATAATCCTTTACTTCCTTAGACTTCAAATGCTAAATCTCAGAGTTCATGAAAAGAGGAAGGAAGATTTTTCAATCTGGGTGAAAAAGACTAAACATATTTAAAGAGTAATCAAATACAACAGGATGAACCCTTGATGACCATGTTAGTAATAGCTAAAGGATGGATTACTGAAACACAGACTCACACTTTGGTCAAAGCGTCCATGCCCTTAAAAACATCTTTGGGCAGCGTCTCAAGGTTGTTGTAAGCCAGACTCCTAATCAGCAAAAAGGAAAAATAAGAAACAGAGTGATTACATTAGATGTAGACTGCATGTCTTCAGACGTATCCATTTCCCTTAATGCGTTTTTCATTGGTTGCTGGCCAGATTGACTTGAGAAAAAGTAGGATAAACCAAGGACAATACAAACAAACAAAGATGACATAAAACCTGAGTGCTCTTACATTCTTCCCATAACATGTAACAGGTGTTTGAAATGAAAGGCAGTAAAGCTAAAAATATAAAGTAGGATATACTTCATTTGTCCCAGATTTGGGAAATTCTTTTGTTACAGCAGTTTAAAAAGATTTTAAAAATTAAATTTAAAACAGAAAAAATGCAATAAATAGACTAAATAAGTAGAATAGTAATTTAAATGAAGTAAAATGGTTAAGGGAGAGCAATTACACTGACCACGAACATGACACCTGTCCTTCACACACCAGACTTATGCATTTCTGTGTGTGGAGATGCTAATGCTCGTATTTTGTTCTGTTTACACTGGTCATACTTAACTGAAAAGCAGCATTACTATCTAAACAGTGCTGCGCTTCTCCAGTGCTGTCAAGCGCAGGGTATTTTTGCCAGACAGTAAAGAAAACCCCAACAAAAACAAGCCCTGGAGCGAGAGACTGAACTTCAAAACACACAGAGAGATGTGAATGAAAGGAAATGCTGGTGTAATCCATGAAGGCTGCATTATTTATTTGAAAGTTGGTTCACCAAGGAAGAGAGACCTTTTAACTTTGCAGTTTATGCAAGAATGCACTAACCAAACACTTGGGGTTGGTCCAGAGTGGAAAGAATTCCAATATAACCCTGCGCATGTGCCCTTTAATAATGTATTTACTGTGTGTGATGTGCTTAAAGTGTTCTCTGATACTGGATGTATTTTTTCTGAAAGGGAACAGAAAAGGGGCATACATGCTAAAATACTGTGACACTTTCTGAGTCATGTTAGAAAAATCTTAGCTAACAGTTTTAGCTGTTCATATATTCGTTTTTTAGTAATTTCCCAGTTGGAAATTGGTTTAATTCTAAAGCTGTGAGACTCTATTGCAGCTTGGACCTGAATTGCCCTTGCAGTCATTATTCTCTGATCCATAAGAAAACTCTATTTGTAAAGTTATCGCTCTGCCAAAAGCAATCAAACTTGTTACTTATGTTATTAATATTATATAGTCAAGATTTCATGATGATAATTTCATCAGCTGTTGGTCTAAAGTAGCGCACCATTTATCTGTTGAAGTTACCTTCGGCCTGAACCAGGCATTTCCGTTTTCCAAGACAGCTTGTCGAGTGTATGTTATCTGTCTGGTTCTTGGTTTTGGTTTTGGTTTAGATTTTGATTTTCATAAAGTGTTCTCAGTGTTTTCCTCTGTTTTCTCCCCTTGCTTTCCCCCATCTTAAGTTTATTCATTTGTCCGAGTTTCCCAGTTTTCAGTTACTCCCAGTTTTATTTTTGTAGTCATTTGTCTCATGTCTTATATTTAACTTTACTTCCCCTATTGTCTTATTGTCATTGATTGTCTTCACCTATGTCCCATTCCTCCAGGTAGACTCCAATTTGTTCGTGTAAATGGGGAGTATTCTTCACACACTAAGGTTAAATATGGAGTTGCACAGAATTCTGTGCTAGGGCCAATTCTATTTACACTATACATGCTTCCCTAAGGCAGTTTTATTAGTAAGTATTGGGTACATTTTCATTGCTATGTAGATGATACCCAGATGTATCTATCCATGAAGCCAGATGACACACACCAATGAGTTAAACTGCGGGAATTTCTTAAAACATGAAGGCCTGGATGACCTCTAATTTCCTGCTTCTAAACAAATCTTAGAAACATAGACACTTACTCTG
>JAVDPK010002312.1:687579-697928 GCA_034780415.1 Cichlasoma orientale
ATCGTACCGCGACTTACTTTACGTCATCACATGGCGACTTGAGTTTGTAAACATTCATTTCGTGGGAAAAGCCATGGATGATCTTGTAAAGGTAAACTATTTATTTATACATGATAGAGTCGCATCTCTGCTTTTGCAAACCAGGCTGGGAGGATATGTAACAGGTCACGTGTTTGTCATTAGTCAGCTGCCTTCACAGATCCTTCTGTCGGTGCTACCCGCCAACGATGTGTTGCTTCCTGACTGTTTCGCTGGTTACAGTCATGGATGAACGGTGTTTATGGCGCCTGACAGGTCCAAATCAGCCAAAACAGATCAGTCAACACGAGGAAATGAACGCAAAAGTGCGTGCCTGCATGAAATTCGCAACAGGGTCGATGCACACCTGTTACCGTAGCCAAAATATGACTTTATTCACCATTTCATCCATCATCATTTGAAGATTTGTCCTAAAAGTGAACCAAAATACACAAAAATGAAAAAAAAAAAGTATATTGTTGAACAAGTGCTACAGTTGTTTCTACATTTAGGATGTTCCGTCGTGTCAAAACGCGATTGCCTGTTTCTCTATGTTTTTTGTCTAATATCTTTGCTTATTTTGATAAATAGCCTGTTGCCAACAGGGTTTTTATATATGAAATAAAGATGTACCTACTCCGTGTTCTACATTATAATCAGTCCAGACCTTTTTGGCCACTTCAGATATCTTTATAGTGCTATTATGTTTGTTGCTATTTCTGCTGCCCTCTTGATCTCAATTGAAAAACACATTTTTAATGTCAATGAAACTTTTCACCTGGATAAATAAAGGATATATAAAAGTCACTTTTCCAAAAATTGATTGCAGGTTCTACTTTGTGACAGGAATGTTTGTTTGTTTTTTTGTCCCAAAATTACTTGATATGATTCGTGAGTGATATGTTTGAGTTATTTAAAGTCATCTACAACAGTTCTAATACCAGAAATCTTTTTTTTTTTTTTTTTGGCACGCCATCACTTTTTGGCACACCACTGTGTCAGATTTGACCTGGATCTATTGAGATGGATTTTAGATCCAGCTTCCCACAGAGACATGCACCTGCTGGTCTTTGAAGGATTATGGGCTAATCTCCAAACAGCGTAATAGTAAAACAGCATAGGAGGGATCAAATATGATGCACATAAGGAACAGAGGTCATACAGAGGTCAGAGGGTGCCTTGACACTGGCACAGTGGTGGAGCGGTTAGCGCTGTTCTCATAGCAAGAAGGTTCCTGGTTCAAATCCTAGCTGGGGACTTTCTGTGTGGAGTTTGCATTTCCTTCAGGCACTCCGGCATTCTCCCACAGTCCAAAGACATGCAAATTAGGTTAACTGATTAGCTTAAATTTTCCATGGATATCAGGAAGATAAAGTGCTTGAAATCTACAGAATAAAGTGCTGAATGAATGTATATTAAAAAGTGACTTGTAGCTTGAAGCTTGAAGCTCAACTTGAAGCTAATTGAGTGGTCACTATGACTAGAAAAGAGCTATGTAAGTGCAAGAGTGCCTAATAGACAGTGGATGTGCTTTGCACCCACAATGTAAGAAAATAATCTAACAATAAACAAATTAGAATATTTTTATTCTCAACCAACTGAGATTAAAAAAGATAGCAAAAGAGGGGTTGTAAGATTATAAAGGCACCTGAGCTGCCATTTCAGTGAGTGTGGGAAACACACGCAAGGTTTCCTACCACTGCTTTGAATGCATGGACTAGTTTGCAGCAAGCTAGTTTTGTGTTCTAAGAGTTAATTATTATGGTTGTACAATAAATCCCTTGCCATTTTCACTTTCAATAAAATATCATAAAATCTTTATGACTGTTGTAGACACTTAAAATGAGGGAATGCTTAGCCTGGGTCCAAACTGACCATACTATGAATGCAAAATATATAACCTTTCTATGGTAATTTATGTGCAGCAGATGTTAATACATAGTTTCATGTTTAGTCTGTGGTTGCTCATTACCTGACATGTTTGGAGAGGAGACTGCTGTCACAGCTTGCAATCCATGTCTCAGTTAGGATGTACAGTATATGCATATCTATCTATCTATTGAGATATAGAGATAGATAGAATAAAACATATTTATCTATCTAATGTGCCCCATTTTGCAAGCAGGTGTGTGGGTAAGTGCCACATCAGGCCATCAGATATGATTCACAAATGACTTCCTGTGTTTCCTCAGGTTCATGGAGGCGGCGGTTATGACTCTGACTTCAGTGATGAAGATGGACAGGGAGAGTCTTCAGAGAGAGGCCTTAAAAGGTAAAATGAAGACGGGATCACCAGCGCAGTTATATTGATCTTTACAGATGGTAATATGAATAAACTCAAATGCTTTTAATAGACTTTTTTTTTTTCATTAGCTTACATTTAGACGGGTGTGGATAGACATCTTCATCCACTAACATACAGTAAACCTTCTGTTTTTATTTGTACCTTTTACAGGAAACGTGAGGAGGAAATCTTACAGAAGCCGTTCCAGAAAGGTCGGCACTCGAAGGTGGCTCACCGCAGCTTGCACTCAAATGAAGTGGACAGGTACTGTGACAGTGATAGTGACTAATGGCATGTCTAAGAACTGCTAATGGTTTTTAGTTGCCTGCATTTTAATTTTAATGCCAGTTCTTACCGGCCAATCTGATTTAAACGCTCTCGGTGCATCGCTTTTTCTTTGCAGACTTCATTTAAATTTCTAAGTTACTAGTATTATTTGTACTCCTGAAGTATTCAGTGTCACGCATCATTTAATTGTTTTTTTTTTTATTTATTTATTTTCCAGAGAAGAAGCGCAGAACAGAAGGGCTCACCTGATATCGATGAATGCTGTATCCTTTCTTAATTTGCCTTAATTTCTTTTTTGGTGGGTCGTGAAGAGACTGATAAAACTTAGATTTTAAGATATTTAAATGGAAGATGGTGGGCCATTTTAGGCTGTTTTAGCAGTTGCAAAACTTAACGTTCAACAACAAAATGACCTTAAGCAGATGTCTCCAGTTTGAGCGGCACAAGAAGTTTGTCGGTGACTACATACTGTACTATGGAGGACAGATGGCCGACTTCAAGCGCTCAGCGTGAGTATTCTTGCTCCCATTCGACTCTGGGAAACAGTCAGCTGCTGTCACTCTAGGCAAAAATAATGACAATATGTCTATCCACCATTTTTGATCCAGTTAATCATTTTATTCAAATTTCTATCAGTAGGAGTTGTTTTTCAGTTTGTGCGTGCTCATAAACTTTGTCATTTAACGTTTATTCCCCTCAGAGGCAAGGACAAAACCGATCTAGACGTGCTGCGTGAAAATCATCGCTTTCTCTGGAGGGACGAGGACGAGGAGGACATGACATGGTGATCAACGTAGAGCTACAGTACCTTCTCTCCCGGGCGGCTTTAATAATAAATTTTCTTTTACTTATTCTGTTCTCTTCTGAGAAGTATGCATCTTAGAACTGTGAAAACAACAGTGTTATGAGCCTTTTAACAGTTAAAAGTTTTCTTCATCACTTTCTGTTGAAGGGAAAAAGAACTGGCCAAGAAGTATTATGATAAGCTGTTTAAAGAATACTGCATAGCTGACCTCAGCAGATACAAGGAAAACAAGGTGAGAGAAATGGAAATATAATCAATTTTTCTTGTGTTATACTGATATAAAGATAACTTTACAATGCCTGTAGATGCCTCAGCAAACAGCGCCGTCATGACCTGCTCCAATATTCAAAAAGATTACACTAATTGTCCCTGCGGTGTTGCCATGTGTAAAGGTTAATATTACCTACCTCACATTAATCTCCATAAAAGTGGCCCCTTTTTAGACAAAAGTTGGGGGGTTGGCTCTCTGTCTCTATAGTGATCACTGAGCCTTTTTGGACTGAGGCCAAGCTTTAAAATTGATGAAAGGCAACACACATGTGGCCCAGCTCAGGAGCTTCTGTATTCGTGCTGATGAGTTTTCTGCACCCAGATCTCTTTCACACTAACACCTCCGACAGGCACACGATACAGAATGCCCTGAGTGATCTATATTTATTGGAGGCACTGGAGGTAAATTTAAAAAAAAAAATTCAATTTAAAAAGTCCGAGTCTATAAATACTAAGCAAGTCATGCACCTGATTTATTCACTAATTATTCTGATACGCCTACGATTAAAGCTACAAATGGAGAGTTGCAGTATGTCGGATCAAAAGGACACCACCTACTATAAATGTGTTTGCATTAACAAGCTAATGTAATAAACATAAATATAAATATCATTAAAAATTCAATTCTTTCTCTCAAGCAGCTGCTTTTGAAAGCTAATAAGCATTTAAAAGACAAGCTAGCCGCAGGAGAAAACTGAGTTTGCTCATTTATATGACTGTTTTTAAATCTGCGCCCAACAGTTTGGATTTCGATGGCGGACAGAGAAGGAAGTTGTTTCTGGCAAAGGTATGATATACCCCTGTTATATGCTAAGGTTGCTGAATCAACCACTTTGTACAAGAACATTTATATTCTGTAGTGGCCTTAATTATAGTACAACATTGTGAGAGTGGGGAGCAGGGGGAAGAGAGCCTGGGGGGTGGAGGTATGCTCTGGAGAGAAGAGGAATCAGAGTCATTAGAAGCAAGACAGGGTACCTGTGTGTGAATGAGAGGGAAACAGGTGTAAGAGGGAAACTGCAAGGCGTAGAGGTAGTGAAGGTGGATGAATTTAAATACCTGGGGTCAACTATTAAAAGGAACAGAAGGCGCATAAGATAGGTGAAGAAGAGAGTGCAGGCACAGTGGAGTGGGTGGACACGAGTGACGGGGTGATTCGTGACGGAAGGATAGCAGCAAGAGTGAAAGAGAAGGTTTACAGGATGGTAATGAGACCTGCTGTGATGTATGGTTTGGAGACGGCGGCACTGACAAAAAGACAGGAGGCTGAGCTGGAGGTGACAGAGTTAAAGATGTTAAGATGTTCAATGGGAGTGACCAGAATGGACAGGAGTAGAAATGAGTGCATCAGAGGGACCGCTAGGGTCGAGCGGTTTGGAGATAAAGTTGGAGAGGCACGGCTGAGATGGATTGGACATGTGAGGAGGAGGGATAATGGATATATTGGCCAAAGAATGTTGAAGCTGGAGCTGCCAGGCAGAGGGAAAAGAGGAATACCTCAGAGAAGATTCATGGATGTAGTGAAGGAGGACATGCAGAGCGGTTGGGGTGACAGAGGAGGATGCTAGAGAGGGTGAGATGGAGGCAGATGACCTGCTGTGGCGACCCCTAAAGGGAGCAGCTGAAAGAAGAAGTGACCTTAAATTACAGTAACTCTGAAAGCATACTTCATGAGTAAAGAGTTTCTTTTACACACCGATCATACTAATTTATTCAAGAGGATGGTTCCAAATCCTTATTATATAATATTGTATGTAGTGTGTTAATACTGCTGACAGGTGGGGAAAAAAACACAAGGTCCAGGTTCAGAAAGGGATATTTTGATTTCTGTTTGTGCAGTGGCATTCGAAAGCCACGTTTTGGTGAACTCCTGACACTGCACAGCATGACGATCTCTATAGAATTAATAAGTAGTATTATAAATGTGACTCGGTTTGTTTCTCACCCACACTTCACGACCTTCTCCACTAGATGGAGACAGAGATAAAGACAATTTGCACAGGAGTCCATCGCCTATGATTGGCGCTTCCCCTCAGGAGTCTCTCCTCATGCCAGGCTGTTTAAAAAAAAAAAAAAATGCCTGCTGCAATTTAGTTTGACTTAATGGCTTTCCAGAATGGCATCATAAATCTGAAACTATTTGACCTTTCATGTGAATTTTCTTTTTGTGTTTGCTTGTGGCTCCCAGCCTTAGCAGCCACGGATTAATCTGTCCATTGATACCTAACATTGTAGTTTTCTGTTGCCACTGGACTACCTTGAAAGTTTGGCAGGGCTTCCATGATTACCGTTACTATTATTGTTCTGGATTAGTACAACGCCTCTCTGTCTGCTGCTCCCTTTGTGTGACAGAGATATTTATAAGTTTACCTGGAAGGACAATATCTGCTGCTCAGCGAGGGTAGCCTGCCTTGACAGCTCATTAATAAACTGAGCTTCACATGCATGCATAATCTCACAGGCACACACACATACACATACACAGAATCATTTAACATTTAAATTATTATTATAATTATGTTTATACCGGTACAACCTCACAAACACACAAACAGTGTATCTGGGAGAGCTGACTAAGCCAATATGTTGTTCTGGATTAAGAAACTGTAATCTTGCACTCTGACAGCTCAACCCATGTAGCAGTACTCTACAGGAAGTGGGATTAGATTAGGGCGGAGGCACTTCACTTCAGCTGCCCCGGCTGTGATTTGTGTACATTACTAATTACCAGAGTCATACTCCTTAAGTACTGTTTAGAGCATGAGACTTTAAACCCACTCCAGTGAAATCAATACTAAATGAATCCTGTAAGTTGGACCTGATGGCCCCCATTCAAACGTGAAGAATACACTAAGCGCAAGTGTTTGTCATGGATCGAGTATAACATGAGTTTGATTTGATTTGCAAGCTGATATAGAGTATCATCAATCACAGACACTTGAATCTTGCCAGCAATCTGTTGGCGAGTCATCAACATGAAAGTTTTTGATTTATTGTTCAATTACCAGCAGTTCCACTTGGTCTACATGTTGCTAGTCCGAGCTGATGTGTAGTACTGCTCAGATGGTTAGGAGCTTTCCATCAATTAAACGGATCTTGTACCACCTCATATGTGCCATTTTACTTTTGCTCTGGCATGAATACCTTTTTGGAAGCCACCTCCTTATCATTCCTGCTTTCTGTGCACTTCAGATCATTCCGGTGGATAATGCTGACTAGTCTCCATCCAATAAGGTTGGATCACAAAGAACACTGACCTTTCTTTTCACTGCCGTAGTGTTATGTTGGATCAAGGAGTGCACGGTACCAAAAGGTTTCATTCGCTCTTCTGTTTGGGGGGGATCACAGGTTATCCTCCCACCGGAGTCTTGCTGCAGATTTTTTTGAAGAATGAAATGTACTTCTGGTTCTTGCTGATAACTTTCTTTTTCTCTTCTTGGTGCCTTTATACTTCTGAAAGTTCTACTTGAATTCCTGTAGTTGGATATGAGAGAAAGCTAGAAATACCTCTTATTAACAGATCTTAAAAATACCTCCAGAGGGTTTTTTTTTTTCCAAACCAAAGTTATAATTTCTGTTTGTATAATTAGTTTTGTTTCTTATGACTCCAACGGCGATCTGTCTGTTTTGCTTTCAGTCTTCTTTCTTACCTTCACTGGTGTTTTTGCTGCTTTGTGCATCACTGCCTGTAGTAGAGTAGCATGAAACCGAGTTCCTTCTGGAGTTATACTCACTTGCAGACACAACAAATTGGAGGGCACGTGGACGTCTACAGTGAGCCTTGCGTTCACCCTCTGACTATGCGTGTCGCAGGCGAGTTGTTCTCATTGGCACAGATTGACTCCAGCTGATTATTTGAGTGATTGCACTCAAACGGAGTCAAACCAGGACTGGTTGGAGACAGGTTGCCTCCCAACAGGCGACTTATACAGCTGCTTTGCATTTGAAAGCATTAGAACACCCTCAACCTGTGAGTTAAGGGTGTTGTGCTCTCAACCTCTCGGCCACCAGTGGGCCAGTGACGCCTAGATCACCCGATTCAATTTTTCCCATAATTGGGTCAACGTCATAGGTCAGAGGTCAGGTTTTTCTGAAAATCTCGTGAACGCGATAACTTGAGAAAAATGTGAGGTGTGATGTCTTGGATGAGTTTGAATCTTGGTGACCTTGACTTCAAGGTCAAGGTCAAAGTAAAATTAAGGGCAGGGACAATAGGACCTATGTGTTATCTCGTGATTCAGTGTTTGGAGAGTGACATGCTTGTGAGACGGACAACGTTCAAATCAGCTTCAATCTGCATGTCTAACCATTTGATCCTGCCTCTGCTCCATCTTAGGGTTTTTGTTTTTTTTTTTGGGTCAGGCTTATATAAAGCATTTACTCCACCCTTAAATGAGGAAATTCAAATAATGTTATATCCTATTACATCCTGGCAGTTTCCTTTCAATTTCTATTTAAATAAAATGAAAGTGACAAGCCAATTTAAGGGGTAAGATCGTTTCTGTTGCTTTAAATGATTGCTTTAGCTCGGCCTGTGTTCTAGGCAGGCTTTGCACGTACTAAGTATATCCTGCTGGGCTCTCATTTGCCAGACAAAATACATCAGCTCCAGAGAAGTAACTGAGTGTATTTTAAGTGTGAGAAGTGGAAGCTCATTATCCGACAGTGCTCAAAGCTTTCAGAGTTACCCAGTCTGAGAGCGGACGGTGTTAGTGTCTCCGTTGCTATTGTTTCAGTGTGTGAGTGTCAGAGTGCACCTCACAAATGTCAAAATCTGAATATTTCTCTGTGGTTTACAAGGGTGCGGATGGTGGTTTGTAATGCTGTTTAGTCTAAGCACTGAACCCAAGGTCATTGTGGAAGACAGACTAAATCTGATCAAGAGTCAGAGGTGGGAGTGGGTGGTCAGAGAAGCATCCATCTGATTCCTAGTTATATTTCTAATATTTGAAAAGTCTGCCTGAGGGAACCATATATTTTCTACAGGCTGCACTTTTATTGAAGGTGCTCAACTCTAAGGATAGGCAGGGTTAGAGTACAAATATTTGGCTGAAAAACAACCCTGAATGCAGACATTGCAGGTCTGCCCTCGCCTAGGAAGGATCCAGGAAGCATCCTAGTCAGATGCCCAAACCACCTCAACTGGCTCCTTTCGATATAGAAGAGCAGCAGCTTTTCTCCAAGCAGTCCCCGAATGGCTGAGCTGCTTACCCTATTTCTAAGGGAGAGCTCATCCACCCTTCAAAGGGAAACCCATGATCTCTGGTCACTGCCCCGAGCTTATGACCATAGGTAAGGGTATGAACGTAGATTGATCAGTAAATCGACAGCTTCGCTTTCACGCTGAGCTCTCTCTTTACCACAACAGACCGGCACAGCACCTACATCACTGCCGACGCCACACTAATCCATCTGTCCAACTCCCGCCCCACACTCCCCTCACTCACGAACAATTCCTTAAGGTACTTAAACCTTTCCACTTGGGGCAGAAACTCGTCCCAGACGAGGAGTGGGCACTCCACCCTTTCCCAGCTGAGCTCAATGGCTTCAAACTTGGGGATGCTAATTCTCATTCCCGCTGCTTCACAATTGGTGAGATCCCGAGGCCACCAAAGCGCAGATACTCCGCAACCTGGCTACGCCTAGGAAATCTGTCCATAGAAAAACAGAATCTCTTCATCTTAGCAATTAAAAAACAAAACAAAGTACAAGCATTGCTATTTTATGGCAACTGTGTGCTAGACTATTAATTAACTGTGTTCGGTGACTTCACTTAGCTGGTTGCCTGCCAAGCCCTTATAAGAAGAGCAATGAATGTCATAAATGTCCTTGTTTGTGCTTGATTGCGTCTTGTAAATTGTTTCTCATGACAGTGGTCTTTGGCCAAAGTGCTTCTCTGGCTGCAGGGATTTTATTTATTTATTTATTATTTTAATTGCAGCACTGCCAGTGACCACTGGGACAAATTAGCAGCATGAATAAGGTGTGGTACTGTATTCAGCTCTCTTAATATGTGTTTCAGACAGTGCTAATCTAAATTAATTGGCTTCCTTGTTGTAGCTTCACATGAAAGTGGATTGGATTTTTTTTTTTCTAACTCAGCATGACATGTCTGGTCTAATAGCAATCCCTTTGACAGAAGGGGAAAAAAAAAAAATCAGACATATGTGTCATTTCACATTATCGTGTGGACTTTTGGCAGTTATCCAAGAGTGAATAAAAAGTGAATGCACGCTGGCTCAGGTCGCTCCCTTTGACATCATCCAGTCACTGTTAATCATGCAGCCATCTGTCCTGTGGTAGTTATCCATCTTGATCTCGGGCCACTGGCTGGTGGCATTATCAACCAATGACGTAGGAGGAAAGGAGTTTCCTCTCCTAACAGGATTTACTCGGCCGACCTGATGTCAGCTTTTTTTCATGGGGCACGTGAGGCTCACCTGATGTGTGAAAATACCCGGTGTGTGCTTGTCAATAAAATTCAGTGGAAATCCTTCGTTTCTCATTATCAGAAAACCAGATACAGCTCGTGTCTATCTATGAGTTTCCCTAAAGGCTGATCCCAGTTGACCAGTCGATCATTGTATATAAAACTTGTTTTATAAAGCAGCAACTCTCTTTGTGTCCCAGTTTTTTTTTTTGTTTTCTTTTTTTTAAAATCAGTTTTCCAAATGCAGTACCAGG
>JAVDPK010002313.1:890-60464 GCA_034780415.1 Cichlasoma orientale
GTTACCCCCCCCCCCCGGCCCCCCCCCCCCCCCATCTTCCGGTTTGTGTGGCAGCTCCGTCTTGCAGGTAATGGGGAGGAGGCGTGGTTTGTGATAAACGACAACACCTGGGCCCAGTGTGCCAGCGCCTCATAAAAACCTTCTTGAGACACCCTTTTGGATTTCGGTTACTGCTCGGTTTGTGCTCCTTCACCGCTCCTTCAATCATGCATCAGTGACTACACCCTGTTGTTGTTTCGTTCCTACGCTTCTTAAATAAACAAATAATTAATTGGCTTCAGTGCGCATCTTTCTTGTTGTCATGGCAATGACAACCTCTCATTGGATGGATGAATCGATCGGTAGTTGACGGAAATAGAGCACTTTGTGACTGCTCTAGTCTATGATCTCTGAAGAAAGAAGCTGTTTGCAATTCTGCAAGCACAGACTGAGAGTACAGATTTTACACATGGCTCTTTTTTTAATTTCAGCTAACCCTAGGTGGGCTCCGTATGGAAGTGCTCAAAGACTCATCACCATGAGGAGTCAACCTCTATGATTCAAGGACAGACCTCTCTACTACTTGAGCTGCAGCCACAGCGATAGGTGTTTTCCGGGGACGAGGTCGAGTTGTTGACCCTGTGCACCGAGGGTGAGGGCTTTCAGTTTCAGACTAACCAGAGATCAGCGTTCCCATGCACAGCTTGAAAACTGCTTTGCAACCATGGTGCTGAACGGCTAATCAATAGTGTTCCCACATCATTCACTGGGCTGATTGCTTTTCAGCGGAGAAAGCGCCGTTTCCTGTCGCCATGCCGCATGGATTAGTCAACACAGCAGAGTGGACAGATTCAAAGTTCTGGACCAAGGCAGAACAGACGGATGATGTGGATTCTAATATTTCTTGTATCGTCATGAAGGATATGCTGTCTGTGGGTTTTACGATTATCTTCACAGTCAGATCATCCTATCATTTTCCTGAGTGGTGTCCGATAACGGATGGATTTCTGCCACTCTCCACACACGTATTGATTTCAAAGAGTGCAGAGTTGGGAGCACGAAATTATGTGAGATATTGACATAATGATGTCAGATGTTTATATACCCTCACCACCCACATCATTAGGTACACCTTGCTAGTACTGGGTTGGACCCCTGATGCGTTCAGAGCTGCCTTAATTCTTCACGGCACAGATGCAACACGGTGCAGGAAACATTCCTCACACATGTTGGTCCGTATCGATAGCGTCACACAGTTACTGCAGATTTGCCGGCTGCACATCCACAATGAGAATTTCTCATTCCACCACATCCCAAATGTGCTCTGTTGGACTGAGATGTGGTGACTGTGGAGGCCGCATGAGTGCAGTGAACTCACTCAAGATTTGAGATCTGTGACACTGTGTGTTATCCTGCTGGAAGCAGCCACTGGAAGAGGGGCACACTGTGGTCATAAAGGGCCGGACATGGTCAGCAACAATACTCAGGTAGACACACTAGTTACAAAGTCTGATCACCATCATGTGAAGGTGAGTGAAGCGACGCCATTGTGATGGAGCTTTGTATGCTTGCTCTGCTAGCCTGAGAACATCACGACAACAGAACACAGGCCTCTAAAAGGATTTCATCGTTATCACCAGATGGTCGAGAAAGGGCTCTCAACAAAAGCACTGAAAGAGACAGAAGGAAAAAAATGATGCATCTCACACACACACGGTGACAGAAACATCGACTAGAAGAAGCCAAGATGCAAAGCTGGTCAGAAGGCAGGCTATAATCATGTGGCCTAAAAAAATCTTAGTGTGGCGCAAACACAGTTTCTGAGTGACAGCCTGGTGCAGTATATCCTCTAACCACACTGAGAAAAACTATATAGTGTTTTTGTCTTTTTTTGTCACTTGATTTCATACGAACGAGTCATATTTTAAAGCAGGTCATGAGCTGCCTGTTGTAAGTAACACTGAACAGGACATCAATTTGACAAAAAGCCCCAATAATCTGACCTCAGAGTGACTCACGAAGAGCAGAGTTTGATCAAGTAAAATTACAGTGATAAATGATGAGTCCTGGGTTCCGTCTTTCTTTTTTACCTTTATATTTCTGAACTGAGCACCTTTTGTTCTCAGCGGCTGGTCACTCATAAAAGCAACGTCCCACACTTTAGTACCTGCCACTGTATTTCTCTGCCTGACTTTAAAGGCCCTGCTGGAATTATACTTTTTTATTAACCAGGTAAGGAACGGGAAGCTCTGTGCGCCAGGGCCTTCATTTCTCACAGCTATAATGCACCTTTGGGTGACTGTCTGCCATAAGACTTAACTCACAAAAAGACAGGTCTAGTGTGCAGGTGCTAACACTGAGCCAACACACATTTTGAAATTATTAGTTACTGTTTATTTTCTTACAGAAAGGAAGAAAATGGATGGATGGATGGATGGATGGATGGATGGATGGATAGATGGATGGATAACATGTTCAGTACAGTTCAGGTACCCATGTCTCTCTGAAGGTGCCAAAAGTGCATTTCTAAAACTTATTAATCAACATGTTTTACATACTTTATTTTCACAAAACCAAGGTGTAAACTCTGCGTTGTGTTTTTAAAGGAGGTCATGTGACGGCATGTTCTTGCCGAAGCACAGCACCATCCTGGGGTCTTACAAGGCAACCAGTGGGGGAAAGGATCAGCAGCTTTCCCCTGTTTCCTGTCTGCTAGTGGCAGGTTCATATTTTTGACAAAGTGTGGTGCAGATCTACACTTCGCACAAAAAGTACGATTTTTTTCTGCGTTGGAACAATGCTTCTTGGCAATAAATCTTACACAGTTGTAAAGCCTTAAACATGCTCATTCACCTTTAATGTTTCCAAACGTTCCCTCCTTATAGTCTAGCCTTTCTAACAGTTACAAAAAACCCAAACATTTTTCCAGCCTTTGGCTTGGAGAACTTGGCTTGGTTGTGATATTTGATTACGTTTAGTGCATGTTTCATAAAACCCGACAAAGGCAATATCTCAGGAAATAAAAGGTTGGGACTTACAACTAAAAGGTTTTCAGTTGTTGGGACAACTAAAAATACAGCTAACGCTGGTGCACTGATAAGGCCTCCGCTTGTGTTTAAGAATAAACCTGCGGTTAAAGCCTCACGCTGGTTCATGTGGAGAGAGTTAGAGAAAGGTTTATCCATACTAGCTGAAGACAGTTTACGGGATATTATTAAAGTCCAGATGATGTAAGACAATGTCATCCGTTTGAATATGAGCAACAAACACGTCATGGTTACTTTTGTTTAAGTGTAGAAGTGGTTTGTTAAACACCTACAGATGTGTACTTAAACTCTTTTTGTGGTGAGCTTGTGGTCTCAGTCAAGTCTCACTGGCTACAGCATGACGTTCATCCGTAATTTGCTTCACCACCTCTCCCAGCTGGAAGTCAAATATGCATTAGGTCATGGCTACATTGTGACTGACAAGTCTCTACCACATGAGCATGCAGTTTTGGTCAGTTTTCCAAATAGATCCACCCTTCAAAACAGCCAAAGTGTTCAGCTCGAGGCTTAAAAGATGGGCCTCACTAACCAACGGATGACATCATCGTGGCTACATCCATCTTTTGGATACAGTCTATGGTAAGAGCCATGATACCATGTTTGTCAGCCTCTCAGCTTCATTCCTCCTCTAAAATAGGAATAGGGGCATAAAACACAGACTTTTTAAACCGTCAACATATAAACAAGCTCTGCTGGTGAAGAGAGCTCTTAAGATGATTCCTTTCACCTCTAAGCGGCAGAAGCTGAAGGATAAATTAATTCTAATGAAGGCAGGTCGACCTCCTGAGCTGATGAGGTTTATTATTACCCTCCTGCTTCTGCGGCTGCTGATGACTGTGGTGCCACAGACGAGGATAAAATGACACGCACATCAATAGAGCTGCGCAGGAGACCCGGGCACCCCTTTTCATGGCCATCACAAACAGCATAAACTATGTTTTAAAACAGTAATGGAGCTTAATTCAATCAAATTTCTATTTTTTGATCAGCGTTCTTTCTCCAAAGTGCCGTTTGTCGGTGAGGCTGGATTGATAATTACTGCTTTCCATTCATCGTTACAGGCAGCTTCAATTTAAATCAAGATAACACATTAAAAGTGGACCTGGCGTGACAGGCACACCTCCCTGCTTAAATTATTTCTATCAACAACTGTTTAAATCATTTCAGTCGGCCTCTTTCAGGCAATTGAATTGACACACTCTCTGGAAAGACTCCACTCAGCAAATCTGAATCATTTAAATTGTTGGGGGTCGGAGCTGTATGCCAATCAGACCCAGCAGGGTTGTGAATAATTTGTGTGCAAGTCAATCTCTTTATATTAAATAAAGAATCAGTGTGTTCATTTAACTAGATTTCTCTCCAAGTAAGATGAAGCGCTTCCCTCGCGGCTCATGTTTGAAGACCAAACTGCGAGAGTTCAAACTATGACTTTTAAAGCTTTGTGCGCTGCTTGTTTGAAACTTTAACTTCTGACTATTTTACTTTAAACGTAATTAAACCCGCGTAACCTCTCGGGGAACTCGGAATGACACAAAAGCAAATACTAACCGTGTTTCCTGTCATTTCAAAGCTCGCCACAACTTAATGAGGAAATGTCTTTCTGGGCTGAGCAGTTTATGGCGATGTCCTTTAAGTGTTATTCAAACCACCGGCGATACGCTGTTTGGTCTGGAGACGTGAGACAGTCAGAGATGAGCTGCCAGCTCCTTTTGCAAGAATCGAGCTCGGCTTAACATCCAGCCTCCATAACTGACCGGCTGACTGCAGTTAGATCAACTGTGATGCTTCAGATATCAATTCCTCATCATAGCATTCGCTCCTCCCTGTTTTATGATTAGCAGCTAGCAATAAATTGAGGTTTCAGGTATACATCACTGATATTCAGTCATACCGACAGCTACTGTGTAACGTAATGATAGCGCCTGCCACACGGGCAAAATGATTATTACAAATTTTTTTATTTTATTTTTGAGAACTGTTCAGATTGTCCCTTGAAATTTCAAGATTTCATAGCATGAATACTGTATTCATATATTCGAGCTGAGTTGGTTTGTTCCATTACATCATGGAATAACAGGTAACACTGTAAAGCCTGCGGCAGGGCGGAAAAATTCAAACTAATCCAACCTCACCAGCATTTGGATTCTTCATTGTTTTATATCACAAAATAATTGATGCATTAAGACGTCGTTATGACTGTCATGGAAATTCTGAACAGCGATAAATGACTTTGCACTCTGAATAAAAATGCTTCTTTTCGGTACTACACGTCCTGTTATGAGAGAAGCATTTATGATCCTAGAAACATAGATCCGGGAGGGATGCTGAGTGTCCAATGATACGTTCCATTTACCTCACAAGTCGGATGTCGGTGCTGGGAGTGACGTCACTCCGGAGTTGAGCCCGTTCTAGTGGTAAAGTCGGAAAAGTAAATATTTCTTTTCCTCCTTAGCAAGGTAAAGCCATCTGCTTTGGCTTCTTTAGTGAGTAACAAATACACAACAGCATCAGTACAGATTGCAAGTTTTGCAGTTTTACTAATTTTCATCTGCATATTAGTTAAGTCGGGGCTGGTCTGACTTTCCAAGTTGGAAGTCCGACTTGAGGGCGAGTCCCAGTTGAAAATTCTGACCAGGAACCTGGACATTCTGATTTCCGACTTCAAACAGAATGCATCAAAAGCCAATTAACGCTGATCTGGGTCAAAGATGAGGAGCTCAGACACTGAGTGGTCATATTTGCACCCTAACCTCCAAGCTGCTCTTCCAGCTGGGTAACTCTGAACCGCAGGAAGCCATTTCTGCATGGCAGGGCAGACAGTATCTAAGGCTGAGCACGCACACACGCACGCACACACAGCAGAAAACACACAGGATTTGCAACAGAACCATTCACATCCCCACCTAACAAGAGTGGAAAGCGGCACCGGCCACACACAGGCGACTACTTAGCTGTGGGTTTAACAGTGTACCGCTAGAATAATTGAAAACAAACCAAGTTTGAAACTGGGTACCACTTCCCGGCTCCTGGCTGGATGTGTGTCTCATTTTAGTTCACAAGCACCCAGGAAGGAGAGCTCAACTGCTGGCAAAGCAGTAACAAATCAGTAGAGCATCAGGCTTATTGAATGATTATGGCCCATCAGCAAATAAGCACGTCTCCGGAAAATGTCGCTCTAGATTCTGCTTAAAACACCACACAAATCATTCACTCTCTTCACCTGTTTTTGCGTCTGTAGCTTCAAATTCAGGTCAGAGTCCTGCCTTTTCCTGGGGGGGGGGGGGGGGTAACAAAAGCACAGGCGTTCAACTCCACGGTTTATTCGAAATCGGAGTCATTTTAGAGTTAGAGACAGCAGAAGCGGCTCAAGTGAGTAAACAAAAAAATAAATAAAGTGCAGACTGCAGCTGCTGGTTTGGCATTCAAGAGCACAGATCCGTTCCAGTTCATGTTGATTCAGACATAAGCTTCCTGATCCATGAAGACAGGAAAGAAACGCAGGCTCAGATTTTGTGGGTCTGTACACACAAAAGAATCATGTAAAGCGGAAGTTGCATAAGTATGTCTGACCATTTGCTGGAAAGTAACACGAGAGAGCCGGAGCATCTATTTACTGTCATGCACTGAATAAAGGCGCCATTATTGATCAACACTTTGGTGTATTATAGATTTTTTTTAAAAATAAATAAAATAATTATAATAAATATAATTCAGATTTATCTGAATTTGACGCCAGCGAGACGATTCACAAAAGTTGGTAGAGGAGAAAGTTTGCCGCTGTGTTACATCACCGCTTCTCTTAAAAACTCAGGAACTGAGGCGGTTCCAGTTGCCGTCATTTTGAAACACAAATGTTTATCCAGTTTGGATTTCACCTGCTCGACAGCTCGGGGCCTTTTTCTTATTATATTTAATTTCATAACGCCTCGAATTATGGGAATGTGATAAGTTTGGACTGCAGGCAGCTGGTGTAGATCCTGGAATCTGTTGCTTGTTGTTGTACATAGCTCCGCAACCTTTTCAGAAACAGTATGGCGACACGGTGATGCGGTGGTTAGCATCGCTGCCTCGCAGCAAGAGCGTCCTGGGTTTGAATCCACGGGCCGGTCTTTCTGTGTGGGCTCTCTCCAGGTGCTCCGGCTTCCTCTCACAGGGCAAATACATGCATGTTAGGTTCACTGGTGGGTGATTCTCATTAGGCCTTACATGTGAATGGTCTCTGTGTGTTTGTTCTAGGCAGGCGAACAGTCCAGGGTTTGCCTGCCTCTCACCTATGACAGCTGGGTTAGGCTCTAACCCCTGAACTGGATGAACTGAAGAAAATAAGCAGATGGATGGGGTCGTAGATCCACTTCTGTGACTAAAAATGATGGCAATTAAGTTCAGTCTTCCAGAGTGTCATCACCAGTCCCATTTTGTAAATGGCCTCATTTAACTGTTTACATAGCACTTTTTGTCACGTAGAATCAAAGCAATTTCTCACTTTGTATCCACTGACTGTCACTGTTCCTTGCCACACTGTTGCAAAGAACTCAGCCTCACCTCACAGGCTGCACCACAAGCATTTCTTTCTTCCGTCCACTCACAAAGAGACACATTCATGAAGAGAGAGCGAGAGAGAGAGAGAGGGAGGGCGGGGGGGAGGGAGATTCACACTTGCACTGTGTTTCCTAAGAGATAAATGATCAACAAACCGAGAGAGAGAGAGAGAGTGCCTGAGTCAGAGCCATGGGAAGTCAGCGATAAATGTTAGAATGTGCGTAGTTTTACTCTGATTGTGTGCGTTTGGAGGATGCTACCCTTCATTACAAATACAAAATAATTTGGCTCCAACTACAATCCACGCAGACACTCAGCGGTGGCGATGACGAAACCAGCACAAGAGGGCTGTCGACAGAGAGGGATAGCGGGGGTTCCCTCGTCCTCTCTTTTCTTTTGGCTCTGGCTCTACTTTGCTAAATGGTAACTGGGAACAGATGCTTAAAAACAATTAGAAAAAGCCCACGGGCTCCTTGATGTGCAGCAGAACAGGATGGAGCTTACAGACTCCTTGGCTGTGAGGAGGAACGTGCATGGACTGGTAAACTGGTTGTGACCCTGGATGACTCTCAGCCAGCCACCGGAGCTGCAGAAAGCTGACTGAGGAGAACATTAAACAGCGAGGTGAGGCAAACCTCCCCCCACAAAAATCAAAGGCAGAAAGATGATTCTGAATGACTCTTTAAAGTTTTAAAGGAATGTGATTTACACTCTTTCTCCCAGCTGCACTTCTCCCAGAGTCAGTGAGGCCCTTTCAGCCCCTTACAAAGCTCCTCTGTGGGAGGGACAGTGATATCAAACCGCATACCACAGCTTTGCTCCATATTGCACCTCCTACAGAGGTACAATATGTAAGAGCTACGACAGGACAAAAGAGAAGATAAGGCAAGGAGCAGACTGTGAGTCACGGGGAAATAGAATTACTGGAATTTCCCTTTCATTTTGAAATGCTAAGGAAAGCATCTGACCACATGTTTTCTTACCAGTAACACTGAAATCCATGACAACCTTGATTTGTGCAAAAAGCCTACCCTGGCTGATAACAGAAGGCCCGGACAAACAACTCTTAAGAGCTTTTCACAGAGGCCATAGTGCTGATTACTGCCCCTCCATTTTTCTCTCTCACGTCTAAGCATGTACACTCATAGGCAGCATATACTACTGCAGCGCTGTAGACTTCTTAAATGCTCCCTGATTAAACATGTAAGATACTCGAAGTTGTGCCTCGAGCAGCTTTAAGAGTTATAGTTTGTTTCAGAGTCTGACTCTTAGCAGAGACTTTTAATTTCACTTCTGAAAACTACAGAGATGTCTAGAGTTAAGTGGAAAAACTAACATAATTTAAATATGAGTTTGGTTGACTGTATAAAAATGGCTATTATTCCTAAACTGTTGTTAATCCCCTTGAATTAAAGCTGAAAGTCTCCACTTCCATCACATTTTGATTGTTTAATCTGTAACTGGAAATAAAGGTAAGTGTTGAGCAGGAACACCACAGTAAACATTCAGCTCCTTCCATCAAATGAATCCCGATGCTGACACCATCGCATACCAGCATCAAAGATAAAGTCAGCGTGCTTTTTAAAGCTTTATGTCCTACACACCTCAGCAGCTGTGCTGAGTATTAACAAGGTGTGACGAAATTTCCCCCCGGGGTGCCGCAGACTCATGACATGCCTTATCAGCAGCTCTCCAGTCCCAAGATCCTGTCATGTCATTTGCACACCCAAATTTACTCAAAGATGCAGTCCAGGCTTAGGTGGGTAAACATGTCTCACTTTGTGCAGAAATATGGGAGCCGTTTTCAGCTTTCAGCAGGAAGACGCATTTCCAGTACTGAAAGGTGTTCTTGGCCGATGACACTGCCTGGCTGTGACAGCTGGTTGCAGGTATGGCAGACTTTGGTTGTTAAAAGGCTATACAAATTCAAACAAAGCTTAAAATGTAACCTGATAATGCAAAATCAGCGTAGGCTGAATAAATGTCGCCTGTAAGACAGTCTAGCATTGATGGAGATTCACTAAAATTTGTCCAAATGACCAAAAACTGCATGACGAAAAGATGCAAAGCCAAAGACCACACAAGCTTTTTACCCAGGAGAATAAATCATAAATCATTATCACAAACATTTGCATTTCTAACTAATTAAAAAAAAAATTTACGCAAAAAACTTGCATTGCATATTTTGTGCTGTGTTACATGCAGTGACTTTCTCCCAAACACGGGGCAGCTGTGGCTCAGATGGTAGAGCGGGTCATCTACCAATCAGAAGGCTGCTGGATCGATCGCCAAAGTATCCCCGGGAAAGATAATGAACCCCGGGTTGGCCCTGATGCATCCATCAGAGTGTGAGTATCAAAATGTGCTTAAGCATGTGTGTGTGTGATGGGGTGAATGAGACTTTTAGTAGAAAGCACTTTGAGCGCTCAAATTCAGTAGAAAAGTGCTACAGTATATAGGAACTATATGTAAATTATACAAAATTCATAGAAAAAGCCATGCATCTCAAGCTAGTTAATATATAACCTTGGGCATGTGAGGCTTCTCCATGTCACTATCTCACAATCGCATGATGATGAAACAACAGAATAAATTATTGCCTTGGGAAACGCAGGGCAGTGAGTAGAGTGGATTTATTTGCGATGACTCACCAACAGCACTGCTCATAAATTGGTTATCACCCCAATAACACTTCAAATAAAGAGGTATATCTATTTCAGAAGTAAAAACATATTTTTAATAATGCATGATAAATCTGCTTTAATGTCTCATTGCAGAGCAGTTCAAAGTTCTCTTCAAGGAGTATCAGGATGCACCGTGCCTGCAGGCACGCCTTCAGGAGAAGACACGCTGAGAGCAAATCAAACACCAGATTGCCGTACTTGTATTCTCTTTGTCCACAGGCAATGCATTAGACACGGGGCAATGTTGCAAAGTGCAGATTGTCACATTACTTTTGGGGGCATGAAAACTGCTTTGCAAAACAAATTTTGAAACCTGGAGCTCTGGAGAGCTGACTGTGGGGATGTTGTCTGTGGAATTATCAAAACCAATCAGGGCGTTATCAGTGAGGTTAGATTTGCTAGCTTGATAATAATCAACAGAAACTGTGTAATAAGTTTGAATTAACGTTGATTCCTTAAGTTTTTATTTAAGCGCATATATCAAGGCCAAAGGCGTTCATAATATATTGTTCATCAAATCATGTGTTTAATCATGAGCCGTGTATTACTTATGCATCAGTTAAGCATGCAGATCATTGTGTTTGTAGAGCTTAAAATATGGCCCGCGTGTGATCTGTTTTACATGGTTCCGTATTCTCATTTATGGCAGTGTAAAAATCATTTCCACATCTGTGAGTACACCTGTATAAGAGTACATATGTAAATATTGTCATCAAACAGTGAGAGGAGGCACTGTGCAGTCTGAAGGACGCATGCATCCCTGTAGTGTCTCGTGGGCGAGTCTGTGCAGTCGCAAGAAATTGGCAGGAGTGTTGCTGTATACCAGAAACCGGAGATATTCTACGCAGGTGCTAAAAAGCCACATCAGAAACCCAGTTTCTTTTACTCATGTGTGAAATGGTCTTTTTCCTGTTCCTGAACATATACAGTCCATAAAATGTCAAACCAGGACACAATCATTCCCCAAGTCCACCTGAAGGATGTATGCGTACAGTAGGTTTGTGCATTTTGAGAACAAAAGTCAAAATGTGGAGATTAAAGTTGACGTTTCACGTCAAACAACTGCCACGCCACGTCCACTACCCCCTCTCCAGTGTGTTATGAGTTAGTGCAACTATACTTTAGAATCGGTTTTAGTAACAAGGAAATTATTTCTCTTTTAGCACATAAACACGATGTGGTGATACTGTAAGTATGAGGATGTTAAAGAGATGGCGCAGAAAGCTGCATCGGCTCAGAAGGAAAAACCACACAAACGGACACTGGACAGATGCGAGGATATCGATGGCTGCACCGCCGTGCAGTACAGAGGTTGAACCGCAAGACACAATAAGACAGCTGATTGAGTTGTTTTACTAACTCATCTATCCAGGGCGTTTTGTCGAGGGTATAGCAGCCGTGGCAGTTGTTTGACTTGAAATGAATATTCTCAAAATTTTTACTTTGTTCTCAAAATGCCCAATTAAAATTTTCTTAACGTGGCCCTAATACTCCCTCGTACTGATCAGAGTCTCACACCCAAAAAAATATTTATGCACAAAACACTGACTTTAAGTAATTTGATTACATGTAAATTTTCCATGTAATTTTGTTACATAAGTACAATGTAAAATGTTACATTTAATGGAATCAGGTCAAAGGAAATTTACTTGATTGGTATACATTCAGCTAATACCAATCATATTTCCCTAAATTATTAATTATTTGAATAAATAAACATTTGATCTGATATACTGCAGTTGCAGTTTTCCTTGTTTTCTATGACTCCTTATGGATGTTTGATGCCACGTGTGTTAGCATCTATGCTAGTGCTACTACATTCCTATGTCTACATTTAACAGTGGGTAAGTATGTATGCATCCATGAAGGTACACCTGTATGTTTAGCAGTGACACTAAGTTTCTGCTGGGGCTGTACTAAAAGCTCATGTGACCGCTGCACTGTGTCTCGCTGATGTGCAGGGCCGAACTACTTGTAATGAAACATGCATGTCGTTACTGTCACTGGAGATAACACAGTTAGTTGGCTTTTCTACATTCAGTGAATGAAATTTGTGTTCTGGATGTTTTCTCCTTATTTCAGTTTTAGAGAAAGCGTTTTGACGCACTGTCTCCTGCTGACAGAGAATCTGATTCCCTTCCCACAACCTGTAACTGCAATGTCCACAGTCTGACCCCTCTGTCGCTGTCGCCATAGATATGAAAAAGTAAATAAAATATTATTATTTTTGCCTAAATCATCATATTTTTAATAATCAATTCAGTTTTTTGTCTTTTCTGAAAAAACTAAAAAAGAAAAGAAAAAAGAAAAAAGCTTAGGCCATTATTTTAAGAGGGTAACAATATATTACCATAACGAGAATGTTGCTGTATGGTTTTTCCTCATGGAGAAACTGAACGCTAATTGGCCCGCTGGCCTGCTCGAGTCTTACCTTTCCAGGAGCTTTGGTCTTGTTGTTGTTGTTGTGGGAGGCCAGAATGACGTCTTCGTGGACGCGATCCAGAAGCCACAAGAGAAATTCCAGGGCATCATGCTGGGAATTACCACGAAATTGTGATCCATACTTGGACACTATAGCCTGGAGGAAGGAAAAGCAGACACAATTTAAGCGTCTTGCTTTTTTCCCGCTGCAGATGACAGTCACAAACACGTTAAGTTATGACGGCGCCACTTCAGAGACAAAGCTTCATTAAAATATCTATTCTATCCACATACTCCCACATTCTTTTTGGTTGTTATTTGAGTTTCATAATTTGACAGCCTGTTAGATTTAAAGCCGTGTCAGGAGAACCCAAAAAGGGCCTTGTTAAGATATCCTTTCTACAGAGGTTTCTCCCACATTATGTGAATCTCTTGCACTGCTTGTTTACCGGTTTTAACAGCCCCGGCGTGCTCGCCGGTGTAGCTGAGACTCCTGAATGGGCAGACGTACCCTGAGCTTCTCCACAGAACGCTGATCAGAGAAATCCTGGAATTGCAAATTTGCACTAACGCACTTCACGCTTCCCTCATCTCTGCCCAGCCCACGCTTTGACTTCAGAATTTGCAAAATCTCTCTTTGTGTGATGCTTAAAAATACTTGCTAATAAAAATTTAGGCGCTCTAAAAGCATCACCTTCTCACCTTGCTGTCTCATTTAACTAAGATTTCAAGATTTTGCTCTCAAATAAAAGGTGTGAATAACATTTTACTTAAACGCAGGTTGAAGAGTGCACCAACTCAAGTACAGTTTAATGTCACTTCAGATGTGAGTCGTGCACGGCTCAATTAGACAAAGAATTTGCTTCGTGAACTGCAGCCAGCGGCCCGAAGAAGCAGAGGCTGTGATGAGAGATTATTGCTGAGGGAACAAAAGGCTGATACTAATATGCCTCTTATAGCTATTACACCCCGACGTGATGCAGGGTGTCTGACTAAGCTAGAGGATTGTGCGTTGAGAGCTATTATTTCAGTTCTTTAATAAATGGATAGACACACTGAATTAAAACACAGCTAAACCAGCACTGAAGTGTCCTTGAGCAATGCAAGTAAACAAATCTCGCTTCAGCCCACAATATAAAAGGTGCAGTTGTGCTGGGCAGCTGTCCAGCCTGACTGTGTGCAGCTGTGTGAACGCAGGATAGAGGGATGGACGTAGAGCTGGGGCTGCCTCTTCAAAGTAATTACTGAAATGTGGACAGGAGCAAAAAGTGAACATAAAAATTCATAAACATAAAAAATGCTGGCGCAGACTTGGCTGAGCAATAAAGTTCTCTAATCTCGTCTTCTGATCTTGTCATGAAAGTGAAGCTTCCCTTGCCTCGTACGTCTCAAGGAAGCCGAAACAGTGATGAGTTTTGTCACTGCAGTAGCTACAAGATGAGCCAGTTAATGAACACAGAGCTACAACTTTTAGCTGAACTGGAACTCCATCTCTGCTGGCCAACATTTCCAGAGCATTAACCCTGTCAGGACACTTTCTCCAATTTTTGGTTCACCTTATGTAAAAATTCTCAGATAATATTAACGCTATAATACACAATCAAATCATACATCTTTTTTTTCCCATGACAGCCTATAATATCACTCCATCCGTCCATTTGATGTCGCTTATCCGGGTCTGGGTCACAAGAGTAGCAGTCTCAGCAGTGAAGCCCAGACCTCCATCTCTTAGGCCGCCTCCTCCAGCTCTCCTGGGAGAGACACGGAGGTATTCCCAAGGTAGCTGAGAGATGTAATCTCTCCAGTGTGTCCTGGGTCTGCCCCGGGCCCAGAACACCTCACTTAGGAGCCATCCAGGAGACATCGCAGTCAGATGTCTGAACCGCCTCAACGGACTCCAACAGCCTATGCTATCAGGATGTTACTTTTAGCTTTTAAAATAATTTTTAGCTTTTAAAATTGTTTCCCCAAGTCATCAGGTCGCCAGGTCAGGTAAGTGTTCATTCAAAGGATCACCTCCCATACGCTTCAGAAATGATCTAGGCTTAAACTACTTCCAAACCGGCCTCACTTTGTAGACCATCAGTGTATCCGATATCACTGTGTCGGTGGTGTTCCTGCAACATCATACCAAAGCCATTCCAGATCCTTCACTGCAACTAACCAATCACGGTGGTGTGATGTCACAGCTCTGAAACTCTAGGAAAAATGCTATAAACTCGCCCTGTAGTGGAAGTACAGTGACATAAAGATGAGATGGTGGGGCATGAAAGGAGTCAACAGCTAAGTAAGTCACTAATAAGCACATTATAATTTTTGGATTTAGTGGTGACAACAAAACCAATTGTCAGCTGGAGTTTATTTAGGTTTAGGCAAAAACATCAACATGTTTAGGAAAGGATCACGATTTCCATTAAAGCAGACCCTTCACACCGTTAATCGTGCACTATAAAGCAGGAAACCCTGAAGCCAAACTTTTCCCAAGCGTGGTCATTTTCCCGGCGCTGCAGAGCTATAACCTCACAAAAATGTGATTTGTAGGTCCCAGTGATGTCCCGGAGCAACATTTCTGATGATGCTGCAGGAACAACCAACACAATATCAGACTGTGCATCTATATTTTATTAAGGTAGGACTTCTAACCAGTGTATGGTCAGATCAGGAGCACAGGCTATGCCGCATTGTCAGTGATGCCTTAGGCCTCACGGGGTTTTACCCACAGCGTGCAAATGCTAAATGCCACTGACAGTGAGACACATTTTCGTGTCACATGTTTGCACGCCCCTTAGTACCAACATTTCAAACAAGCCCTCTGCAGTCTGAAACATGCGTCTTATAGTTTTCAACACACTTTACTTCATGTCCACCAGCCCAGCCCAGGATCGCAGCATCAGACCGTGCATGGCAGATATTTCTGAATAAGACTGATTGGAGGAAATTCGGTCTGCTACAGCGGCCTTTTAAAATCCTGGAATAAGCCTGAAACATTCTTGTTTTGAAGAAATGCTTTGACATTAACTATGAACCATGACCTGCACTAACCTAAAGCTTTAGTGCAGCTAGTCATTACAGCAAAGTAATAACAGTAATTACCATCAGCCCTCTGAAGGTGGCAATTGTGTCAGTGATATAATTAAGGCTGTGGAAAAGGCCGTGCGTTTTTTTTGTTTTGTTTGTTTTTTTTTAAATTGCTGTCTGTGATATAATAATAGCCGGCCACTGGCAATGTGTGTAAGCATCTAACTAAAGGCAAAAGAAGAAAATCATCATTTAGGCAGCGTTAAATATTTATGCCATTTATTCATCGCGAGTTAACGATTTACTTGTTTATTTTTTTTAGTTCAGCCTCATATTTCAGCCATTTCCATTTAGCTATTCAAACATTCAACCAACAATTCCAGCTGTTTTTCTGCTCATTATTCTTCTGTTTATCTTCAGGTGTTTATTGCCTCCTCTCATTTCCTTTCATGCTTTCATGCACACTCAGTTGTAAATTAAAAGAATACTTTAAAAGTCTCTCCACACATCCTCTGCCGGCTGCATAGGTCAACAAACCCAGGATACTATAATCATTGCTACCACTACAATCTAATGTGCATCTTTTTGCGAGTCGTGTTCTGCAGCCTGCAGCATAGATAATTGTGCAAAATGAACATGGAGATGGTAATTACTGACACATACCTGTGAGAAAGAGCCACTGTCATCACAGCATATGCTCCCTGAATTGGCCCATCAATACACGCCGCAAGGAGGATGACATTCCTGACCAGTCACCCCGCCCGCTCACCCTGACTCCCAACTCCCTTCTTTCTCAGGCCTTTCATGTTACGGAAACCAGTAGACTGGCTGTTGAGTAACTGTTTGAGTTTCGGGCCCCGTCCCTATCTAGGCCCCTCTGTGCAAACACACCACCCTGTTGGGGGGACGAGGGGGATACAATGTCCAGATCAAAACAACGCATCTGCTCGCATGTTGAAGAAACTCAGCACCTCAGGACGCACTGGCAGTGTTGGCATTATCACAAAGCGACCCAGAGGTGATTAATCTTTTTCGTGAATGCTTAGAAACGCCTCCTCCCCACTTTTACCTGTATTGTCCTACGAGCCGGGTGGTGCTGGAATGTAGCAGAGAGCTTGTTTTTCTCCAGAGAAGGACTCTGCAGCCTGCTGACCTGTGAGGAGACCTCTCACGGGTCTCTAACTTTGAAGATCTGCTGATCAAATGAGGATGATTCGACATTTATAGTGTAACTATACATGAGCTGCATTACTATTTAAAATGTAAAGTGCAGCACTGTACATCCAACCTAGGGTGATTTTCAAAAAGAGAACTCTTTCAACACCTGCCCTTTCATCTTGTCTTATAAAAATTCATGTGATATGAGGATGAGTACTATGGGTAGTCCTTTAATCTGACTGCTTTTGCTGAACCTTTCCAGCGCTCTTCTTACAGAACACGCGACTTTCAGGGACCAAGACAGAAAGATAATCAACTTACAAAACCAACAGATTAATAGAGCTATTAAAACAAAGCTCGGCCCTTTGTGGAGAATTGTTTATTAGTGGTTTGCGCTGTCTGGAGTTCCTGCAACTGGGAGCTAATTTAGCCTCTCAGAAACAAGCCTCAGAGCTGTCTGATCATTTTATAATGCCTCCCTTCAGGCAGCTGTGGTATTACTCAACAGGCAATTTCAGAAAGCCTAGGCTACACGAACTCTGGACCTCCTACAGTTACAAACCACAGCCAAGAAATGCAGTGAGTGTGTGTATATGTGTGTGTGTGTGTGTGTGTGTATAAGCTTTATAACAGGAAGCATCTCATCACATGAAGATGAGTGTTTAGTGTTTTTTTCTTTTAATCTGGGCAAGATGTTTCTGTGCCGTTCTCTTATTGTTTTTGTAATAAAATGTGATATCAGAGTCTCCTGAGATGAGAAGGAGATGGAAGTGTGAAACTGAAAAACTATTGGCAGCGTGAGTTATGTTTGACAGGGGACTTTTTCCGAGAGCACAACGGATGAGACAAGAGTCAAGAGGAAAATAGTCCGCGTGACTATCAACGCTGCATTCATATGCTGCGGAAAACTGATAAGGCTGTCAGGTAAACCTTCGCCTCTGTAACCACACTGAAGTGTGACAAAAATCATGCACGTGTCTGTGCTGCAGGGGTCAAGATATTCCAGCAGTCGTCCTCACACAGTAATTAGCATTTCCAAGAATAGATCCACCGTGAGTTTCTTTGTTCGCCGCTCCATATTATCTACTTCTTGCATTGAACTAAGGCTCAGAGAAATCCAGAGCAAAGAAAAGCTGCAGGCAGATAAAGTACAGTTGATTTCCCCTCCTATCTTCAGCGTGGGTAGAGTAGGAAAGCCTGAGGGTCTCCTGATAGCGCTCACGGTCCCTGATCCTCAAGGAAGAAAGACTCTTAAGTGTAAAGTAAATCATCTATTTTTGGTACCCACACACTTTGCATTAAAACTGTTTTTCACCTACTGTAAATAAATACTGTAATATATAGCTGACCAAGTCATGTGAATGACTGACTTCCAGTCACTGCACTCCCACTGCTCATAAAATGACGCCAGCCTTTATTTATCTTTTATAAAGTTTTAGTTGATGGCACCTATCAAGTCTTCAGGTGGGAAAACCCAACGCAGCATGCGAGTCAGGCTCCTGCTCACCTTGTGCGCTCAGCCCGCTGTAACACTGAGCAGCAGCGTCATTATCACCTGTCAGGGAAACCCTGGAGTCTCAGGGTTAAAGCACTGCACCCTTGATGCTGACCATGGGAGAGGAATAGGTGCTATGCTATTATATAAAATGATAATTATCTGAACGGGACACCAAAGCTACTGATTGTGGTGTTTAAGGCATACTGTGTGAATAACATGTGATTATGTGCGACTAAACAGAATACCTGTACTTACCAAGGAGCCAATAATGCAGTAGCAGGTAATTGGCTGCAATACTGCCTATTTTATTGTAGCTCCCAGTACCTTTTACATTACAGAGCCTAAAAAGCACCTGCAGGCTAAATTTGTGGTGCACTGTTGGACTCTGGGTACCTTGAAATCCACGGACAGCTGAGGGGTGTACTCCAGAGTCCAGAGAGCCCTGACGAGTGATGCCAAGTGCTCCGTGACTTCTCCCTTAACAAGCCGCGTCTCGTCGCTTTTCACCACCCCGTTTATTCTGGTTTGACTCATGTCCATCTTGTACCGCTCCAGTCCCAGGTACTCCGCGAGCAGGTCGGTATTGCTCAAACACTGGACGACGGCGTTCATGAAACAGGTGTTCCCGTGGTTTTTCAACCCCAGAACACCTGGGATTTTGTCTCCGTATTGGTAAAGTAGTTTTTCTCTGCCGGTGCACAGAGAAGACGACGTGCTCGAAGTGTTTTTCACCGCCCGATCCCGAACTACTTGTACATCCTCTTTGATTATTCCTGAGCTGGCGCTGAGGGTGCAAGGTGCGCCATTCCGAAACCCCCCATCATCATCCTCCGCGTCCTGCGCGTCACCGTCTCCAAAGTGGGTGAAAGTGCCCAAAGTTTTGATAATTCTGTTCATAAAACTCCCCACAGACTTCAACGATTTCTTTCGGAAAAGCTTCCCAGATTTCGGCTTCTTCTCTTTGCGCTTCTCCTCCTTCGAAGTCAGCATTTCCTCCTTGGCTCTGCTCTGTTTCTCCATGACAGTACCTCTAGTCCCGTGCCGATCTATTCTGAGACTGACAATTGCACAAATTCCGATGCCAGTGTGTCACTCCTCTGCCAGTGTCCCTTGTCCGGATAGCAGAGGGGAAAGCGCACGGAGGTGCCACCATCGCGGAGGGGCCAGGAGACACAACAGCACACTGTTATTCCACCCCGCTCTGACTGAAAACCACCCTCGTCCATCCCAACACTTACTGAAGACGTTCATTATGACTCCGACACCGCTGTCACAAGCAGCATCTCGTCATAGCCCGGACAACACGAGCCGCTGCGCCGTCCAGTTGCAGCGCTGCGCGCTCCCCTCGCGTTGCACCCAACTTCGCCTGGAAAAGGCTTGTGATTGTGTAGCTGCCCCCTCCCACTTTCCCACAAACGGATGACCTAAGAGAGCTCGAGTCATAGTCTGTCATTCAAAGTTCTGAATAAAAATGAAATATTATGAGCATAATGCACTTCTAATATTAAAATTAATTCGGCAGAAAATCACCCCATGACATCATAAGATTGGTAATGATATTGTTACATTAAAGTTATTTTTTTTATCAAGTAACAGCTGGAGTTGGAGCTACTGCCGTTTTAATTTTTTTTACTCAGTTTTTATTTAAATATATATTGCTCAAAAGCATATAGATCCCCAAGAACATTTACGTCTGTAATCTGCAGGTGATACTGTAACAGTTGGTGTCACAGTGGAACCCCACCATAGTCTTAAGACAGAGTAGTAGAAGGAGGAGCTCCAGGAAAAAGACTAACATCTAAAGGGTGCATACAGTTAACATTAAATAGGAAAACAGCAGACCGTTTGGAATAATGTGGCCTGGACAGACAAGTCGAAGATAGAAGACAGACATGTTTGGTACATAATGAAGGCAATTTTTCAGTGGAGCAACCTCATAACAGCTGTGAAACATGAGGGTGGAAATGTTATGGTTTGGGGTTGTCTCAAGCGCTGGGAAGCTTGTAGTCAAGTGAATTATGTATCCTATCTGAGGATGCTTGAAGATAATGAGGTACCATCTGTCTGAAAGTTTAAGTTGAACGATAAGTGGATCTTTGCAGCAAGGAATGGCTCACAAAGCAGAAATGGAAGGTCATGGAATAGCCTATTTGAATCCTATTGAAACATGCAGTGCGTGTAAAAAAAAAAATTGAAATTGGATGAATTTTGCATCAAAGAGTGGTCACAAGTTTCAGGAAGTCACGGTCAGAGAATGTTGTACAAAAAAAGGCCTGAAGAAAGAAATTCTGCAAAAGCGAGCACCCCCCCCCACAGAATCGTTATATTTGATCATTTTGTTGAATAAATAGTTTTTTCTTTGTGGTTATGATCAAGAATATCATGTTTATCTGTGCATTTATTTATTTATTTATACGTGTTTTTAGGTTGCAGCATGGTGTTGTGGTGGTTAGCACTGCTGCCTTACAGCAACAGGGTCACAGGTTCAAATCCGCTGTCTGCGTGTGCTCCCCTTGTCTCTGTGGGTTATCTCCGGGTACTCTGGCTTCCTCCCACACTCCAGAGATGTGGGTTAAGTATACTGGTGATTCCAAACTGCCCACAGGTGTGAATGTCTCTCTGCGACCTGTCCAGGGTGTACCCTGCCTCTCGCCCTACGGCAGCTGGGATAAGCTCCAGCATGCCTCAACATCTGTAATACCATGAATTGCTTTTTTGTGAAGATGATATTAGCTACCTGGGTAATACTGTCAGAGCTCCCTGCAGTAAACTCTTTCCCTTGAGGCCAATGCCAGCAAATTAAACTCTTGTTTATTGGCCTTTCACGGAGTTATGACTGCTACTCTAATGTCCTGATTTCTACCAGTTCTGAGGGAAAAAGAAGGAGTGCATATCTTGAGTGAACGTATGTGTGTGTGAGTGACCCCAAAAGCCTCCAGCAGAAATTCATTAGCTAAGCCCTGGAAGCTTTTATCACAGGTTACGGTGTTCTGGATTATTACTATCATTACTGGGCTGTGAAGCATGGGAGAGCTTATCTCATTTGCTCACCACATAGATATGTTTAATCACACTGGCCTGTCATTTATAATAACACTAAAAACTGCAGATTTATTGCGGCAGTGAGCAAAAGCATTATTACCGAATCTCCTCCTGCCTCCTAATGCAACCTGATGAGTGAGACTGAGCCAAGTTTTCTCTGGGAGCCTCCTACTCTTCTTCTCTTCAGAGTGGTGCTGATGATGATATGAAGTACCTGCTGTTGTTGTTTGTAGGAAGCAATGATCTCACCAGGAGGCTCAATTTTGAGGGAGAGAGAGAAACAAGAGAAAAAACTCATGAAATCCTCCAAGCTGAGAGCCAGAAAGAGCTGTCAGTGCACACAGCAGAAGGGCCTGCAGTCTGAATACTACATGCTGAATTTGAAGGCCTGTACCTAACCAAGCAAAGCCAAAGGCCTACTTTCCCAGCAGCGTCTGACTCCAAGAGGAAGAGGGAAATAACAGTCCTGTCTCTTATGCATCACTTACCAAACACGTCACCTTTTCACGTGAACCCACAGAGGCAATGGAAACTATAATCTAACTTCCATCAAACAGGTCTCATATTTAAACCGTGCCAACAGGGAACAGCAAGTCGTACGTGCTTCAACAATGGGTATGTGCTTTTTTTTTGTTTTTTTATTAGCTTCTTAGCCACAGCAAATCCAAAACAGATAGACCTGCTCCACAGCCAATGAAGGCACAAGCAAAACTGCCAAAAGTCTTGGACGAGAATATACGATTCATTCAAGCTCCAACTTTTTAACTTCTAAAATAATGATCACAGGGCACCTCTGAGCTGCTGCCATCAATCATATAATGCTGAGCTGTCTGAGGCAAAGCAATAATCACCTCTTTCAACTATTTGATGCAATTTTTAGAGCGATTCTCAGGTACTTTTTAACATTTCTCCAGTAACTAAACAACCTTTAACTTTTCTTCCCTCATTACGAAATGTTAAATATGCTTTACAGCAGGTGGATGTTTTCCTGCACGGATGCTTTATTGTCTCCAGCGTGAGGAGGGTCTCATAGAAAGCGCAACCCTTTAAACGTGAATGTGGTGCAAACTCAAAGTTCTGATAATAAGAATAAAAGACACAGCAGAGTGTTTTCCTTTCAGAGTGCCGCAGCATGTATAATCAGTTCTGCTGCGTCTTGGCCCAATAGTTAACTAATGTTATGCCTATAAATGAAGACGGAGGCAATTTGCCTCTGTGCCGCTTTTCACTGCAAAGAAGGAAATGTCATCCCTAAAGATGAAGTAGGCAACAGAGCCCATCTGGTTGCCTGAGTCATATATGCCGTCTGCTGTGGGAACAAACGCTCCCTTAACTGATAGAACAATGCACTGCCACTGTCACACTGCCCTGTTAGGGCTGCCCTGACACACAAAAAAAATGATAGTTTCTGAACATTAACTTCATAAGATGCAACAGAGCACGAACAAAGTTTAGAGGTTTCATTTGATTTATGGCGTGGAACCCCTCTGTGGTTCTGTCACTAATAATGGCAGGTACAGTGGGGCAGTGCTGATCACCAACCGACTCCTCACAAAATACCCACGCAGACGGAGCGAGGAAACAGCCTGCTCCGTGTGTTTTTACAGGACTGACTAAATGCGATGTTTGGCAAAAGTTTCCTGAACGTTTAACGAGGTGATCGCAATCATCAGAACTGAATCATTTAAATAATTTCTTTACATGAATTAGTTTCAGCAACACGAAAGCAGAAGGGGTTGAGTGGGCGAGTTCTGGCTTCTACCGGGTCCCAGATTATGCAGGCCCCATCTGAGCTGGCAATAACACATTCCTTGTCAATGCCTTTAATCTTAATGCATTTGGCAGAGGCCTTATGCTTTCTCATGGACTCCAGGAGCCTGTGAGTCCTGGGCAGGATCTCCCACACACGCACCTGGACGGAGAATAGACAGCCACTGACTTAACAGCGCACATAAGGCAACTGACACATCACTCCCTCCAGAGACTGGTGCCCAGGCTGCTGAGCTATTTCTATTCATGCCCTATTTCATCCACCAGCAGTCCTATTTTCACTGTATCAGAACTGTTATCAGTAACAGCAAGAATTCAGCAAAGAACCAAACTAGCTTGCGTTCAGCACTATGCCAGACATGCATTTTTATTCCTTTTTGCTCAGGACTGTGCTCGCATCCTGAATATTACAACTGTATTTTTATTAAAGTCCCCTGGTGTTTTTTTTTTTAATCTTTCCTCCCCATCCTCATTATTCTCTTGCTAGTTCAGGTGGTGGAATCAGCTGTCAATCCCAAGCTGTTTGCCAACAGACAGCATCCCTTGCCCCCACCCCAGAAGTAAGCACACGAATTTCTCATCATTCCTGCCGGAAATTTTTTTAATATATATATATGAGTGTGTGTGTGTGTGTGTGTGTGTGTGTGTGTGTGTGTGTGTGTGTGTGTGTGTGTGAATAGAGCGAGAACATTCGTTTTGATGAAGCTGTTATAATTGTTGACATCTAAATGAAAGATGGGCATACAGGATGAGAAGAATTTGCCAACTAAATGGAAAAGTAAAAGCGAAATTACTGAGATGTATTTAAATGAAATCTGCTGGTTAATGACGCTTCAGAAAGTGCAGAGCAGCAGGCAACTGTGCTGCACAGTTTACTGCAGTACAGGGCTTAAAATTGCCTGCAGTGCCTCTGTAACAACCACGTAAAGACAACAACTTTTTTTTGTTAATTATTTAGGAAATTCCACTTTTTAAAAGAAAACCTAAAGCCTAATTGTTCATCTATTCTCATACAGCACTCAGTATTCAAACGAACTGTGCTGTGGCTCCCTCTACTGACGGTTTTTGAATGTGTCTCGCCATAATTTCTATTTCAAAGCAGAAAAAAAAGAGTGAAAACAACAAATGAATATTTAACAAATGATAGTGTTACCGATGAAGCTGACAGCAGCAGCAGGACCGCCGCAGTGCACGAGCATCTGTTACAAGGGACTGCCCGTATAGTGACCCGTGACCGGTTGAGCTCTGAAGTCTGTGCGGGGAAAGAGACGCTGTTTGCGGCTGAGTCAGTGTATCTACACACAGCCACCTGCTACTCTGACCGCGCACCTGCATCCACAAAATGCAGTCTGCTGCGTTCCACGTAAGTCGCGTTGCAGCGCTCATATCAGCAGCACAGCCGTGTCATGTTTGACCTCACAGTTACAACCGGGGATCTGTTCCACATAAATAGCCACTGTTGCAATTTTAGACTGATGGTTTTATTTAAAACCGTCAGGAGCAAGATGACGTGGTAGGAAACGACAGCCAATGAACAGCAAGAAAAGTATTAGTATCAGCTGATTAGTCAGTTGTTTCAGTTTGGTTGATGATGTCACAGGTACGTGTGGATTATAACAAACAAACAACAACAAACCCCATAATTGTTGTCACCTGTAACATCATGAAAACTGCGGTTCTTTGGATTTTTTTCAACCACTAAGGCAGCTCTCTTATGCATTTCTTCTTGACTGCAGACTACACTGATTTCTGCTGGGCTTCTATAATAAAATGGGAATTATCTGCATGACATGTGTCTTGCTTCCTTCCATGTTGCATATAATGAAATCAAACCGTCCGCTGCCTCAGGAGGAGCTGGTTTTCAGAGCCCAGGTTCTGCACAGTTTCTTTCTTTCTTTTTTTGTGAGCTTGCTTCAGAAACCAGAGTCCAGCCTATCCAGCAGCAGTGGCCTGAAGAGCAGAAGTAGGTGCAGATCCGGACGTATTCTGGTGTTGTGACAGTTTCCCCCTTTCAGACTAACAGACGCTTTTTCGGTGCCTTTTGCAGCATCATTGCAAGTACAAGTATTCACCTTTGTCAGTTAGTTGTGTTTTTGTACTCCTGGCGATCACTGCAATGAATCTGCCCTTCATGAAGATTATAATATTCAGTTTATTTTAATTTTAATTCAAATGCACAGGCAAGCTGCTGCAGTAACTAAGCTGCAACTGCAGGACTGTGATAACAGAAAGTGGTCAATGTGTCTTTCAAGTCATATCAATTATATTTTTAAATTCAACACATGAAGGTAAAATGAATATTAACCAGTCTTCAGTTTGCTTATTTATAAGTTTTTAGCTGTGCAGGTTTTACCTTTTAGATGCTGAAGATTACCTCATTTCCTAATTCTGTTCATACAGGGATGAAGATTGCTACAGTGCTGATATTTACTGGCAGTAAATTACTGTCCAATTCAAGTGTCCCAGTAAGCCATGAAAGTGACCGCCATAAACCACCGCCCTCTGCAGAGACACATGAACACTAATATAAAGTGTTTGATGTGCACATTTTTCCTGTCCAGGCCTCATTCATTCCCTAAACTTACACTCAACCCTAAAACTTTGAGAGCCCAACAATACAGTGTTACTGGGAAGCAGAGAACAAAATACTAAAATACATGGATTTTTCTTTTTTGTTGAGTGCGAGGTCAAACCAGATTTGTATGACACTACATGATGTGAAGGACAATAATCATCAAAGGCTGGGGGGCAGATTCAGTGTCCGCCAGTTAGACAGTATGATTTAAGAGCCACCTCTGAGACACCTCTGGGATGTTTTTGTAATTAAAATTCAATTAAATTTTATTTGTATAGCGCCAATTCACAACAAACAGTTGCCTCAAGGTGCTTTGTAATATAAGGTAAAGACCCTACAATACTGCAGCGAAAACCCAACAGTCAAAACAACCCCCTATGAGCAAGCACTTGGCGACGGTGGGAAGGAAAAACTCCCTTTTAACAGGAAGAAACCTCCAGCAGAACCAGGCTCAGGGAGGGGCGGTCATCTGCTGCGACCGGTTGGGGCTGAGGGGAGAGAGGACAAAAAACATGCTGTGGAAGAGACACAGAGAGAGAAGTATAAACAGAGTAAAAACAGTGAGTAAACAGAAGCAGTGCATTATGGGAACCCCCCAGCAGCCTAGGCCTATAGCAGCATAACTAAGGGACAACCTACTGACTTGAGAATAAAACCTCAGTGCATGCTGGGATATTGATGCTGCAGTGTCATAGTCCAGACCTGAAAATGCGCTGAATAACATATGCAAATCACTTATTGTATTGTTTTTTCACAACCTCTGAAGAAATTAGTTTAAGAATTTTGCATGCATGGTATTTAATTGAAATGCACGCAAATGGGAAGCAGTATGATGTTTGTACTTCTAGTGAAAAATGATATTAGCCAAGTTTACAGTGTACTTTTCCCCACAGTGGGTGAAAAAAAGGCAAATATACGAACGCAATGTAAGAGATGTATTTTGTGTTTTTGTTTGCAGAATGGTGTTGGAGTTCCTTCCACTATCATAGCAAACAAGATGAGAGGTAAGTCCTTGAAAATGACCATAACCATTTCCATTAGGAATGATAGTAAAACTCATTTTATGTCATGTCATAAAAGCTGGACGATATCTCTGCAGCTCATTTTAAGAGCAAACAGGGTTTTATTTGTTTCTTTGTTTTGCATAATGCGTCGTGAATCAGCGCCCCTTGACAACGCGACAAAAGTGAGGTTCACGGCAGAGCGGGCGCTGTTTGGCGCCGCTGCAGGCACAAAAGTCTTTATTAGGGTCACATTCATCTGGGCAGACCACCCAGATGTGTGGGTGGAGATGCATTCTTTCCTATGTACCCTGAGCTTTTGCCATGATGACAAATGAGGAAAAAAGTGTCATAATTCTCTCTTAGACATAAATGACCTGTGACACCTCGAATCAAAGCGGCCTCAGTCGTCCCCTGCAGCTGACCTCTGGGGTGGCATCTTTGCAGGGTGAATTATGGCAAACATGAAAGGCACATAAATGCCTTTAGGGCTCCCTGTATGACATTAATCCCTGAGTGGGTAGCATGACCAAAACAAAAAAAAAAAACAGTCTTCCTTTATGCCAGATAATTTCAAAAGTGGACTTGTTCCCACTAATTGAGCGATGCAGCTTCAGTCCTGCAGAGGGCAGTGTTTAGCAGAGAATGTGGCTTCTGTTTTTCTGCCAGCTCGGTGGAGAATCCATGAGAGAAAACCACAGAGGTGGCCCAGAATCATTATGTCATAGATACTGGCAGCGCGCATCCTCTAATTATGAATGACTTCAGTCGAATTATTGTAATTCATGCTGCTAGTCAGAGTCAGTCCAGCCTTGAATTGCAGGGTGTTTCTGTGACCCCTTTGTGTCTCCCGCATCTTTATCGTACTATGTGAAAATATTGCAGTCACAGTGAAAATGACTGTTCACTGTTTTTATTGGTAAGCAAGTTTTACTAAAATTGGTCTCAGAGGTTTTTATCAAACAATATTTGTATAGACAATGCTTAAAGATGCACTGTGTGGTCTCTTCACAATATTACTCATGCTTGAGTTATCTAAGCTTTCCCCTCTCTAATGCTATTTAGGAAAAAAAGTTCTTTTTTTTTGTTGCGGCTCTGGATGTGTGGCGGCACATTAGGCTTTAAATGGTTCTGATTGGTTTAGCACAAGGCTAATTGGATAAGCTTCTAATCTTCACACCCTCACGCTGCTGGTTTCAGGGTGAAGGATAGAGGCGTAATAGGTGCACATCCATCATAAATGGACACACTTTTGCTATAACCAACAGGCTGTGCATTTGTAGTGTTACTATTCTGGAAAATCGTTGACTAATTTGATCAGATATATTTACAGGTCTGACTTTTTTTCTTTTTTTTTGGTTTGTTTCCCCTATCAGGCTGAGTTTTTTGCGACGGGATGTTAAGCAGATACTGTATGCGCTGAAAAGTCAGGTATGCACTTGGATTACTTCTGTTTACAAGGAATTCCACATGATGTAGTAGCAGCGCGCGGCTATGTTTTTGCAAAACCACAAAATAAACTCCTTCTCGTGTCACCTCATTGGTTTGACTCTGCTCTCAGATAAACATTCGTCGGCTGTCGGTGAAAAAACACAGATGTTTATGGAGTCAAATCCATGCGTGTAAAACACGGAGATCCATAACTGTGATTGAGTGCAGAGCATGTGCTCCGAGAAAGCTTTATTATTGTTCTTATGCGCCTACTCGGAAAAAAAAAATTATATTTACCTAAACCAGAGATGTGTGTTTCTGTGCACATGGTGCATGCGGTTTAGGAATGTTGTGTGTAAATGAATACAGATTAAATACAAAAGGTGGTAGCACGCTGGCCCAAAATGACACGCTAACAGCTGGTACCAGGATATCCTTTTGAGGCATTTCCACCATCAAAGGGTGGTGGTTCCTATCCCGTGTCACCCACATGAAGGAAGTGTCCTTGTGAATGTGTGTGTCCGTGTCGCAGGCCAAGTAAATGCCACCAAGTCTAATTGTTGCCGAAACTGCGTTATAGAGACAGAGCGAGCCCTACTGAGGACCGACACCAAAGCAGGTAATAAATAGTCAACATGCATTTCCAGGAACAAGTCCAGTGATTGCTGAGGTTGTCTGGTATGCACTTGTTAATATTAGACTGGCAATATTCGAAGCATAATTTTTAATGTGCGAGGCGCAGCCTAATAAATGGTGATGAAAATCTGTCTTCACAAGCTCTGCCACCTCCTCCTGACCTGCGTGTGGAGCTGCTCAAGAGGAGACACAAAGATGATGGAGTAAGTAAGGGAAATACACATGCTTGTAGTGATGCCACCAGCTTAGTTTAGACTGAAACATCTTAGCAATCTTAGCCAATACCATGAGATTTATATTCAGCACTGACATCACATATGATGTGGAACTGTTTGGAGAGTGTGTGCTTAATTAACCTCAGATATATTTTGTGATGAGTGTTATTTAATTGGTGATAATGGTGAATATGATAAACACAATACTTAAATATTATCATAAATCCAGCAATTTTGATGCTAATGTCGGCTAAATGCTAAAAGCACGGCTGTAGGTTCTTAGCACTGCTGCCATATTTGTGTGAATTCGTTATTCTGGCATCCGGCAACAACTGAAATAAGTTCAAAGTTTTTTCGGGCCTTAAGCGCTACAGCATGTGTGAATGTGTACATGCCAATAACAGCATGCCTGTGCTTTGTTTGTGCGTTGGAATATGTACTAGCAAATTGCAGACATAAGAATTTACGCATGGCACCATGTTTCCATTTATGTGTTTACGCTCTGTGTGCGCAGAGGTCTTTGAGGTATTTTGGGAACATAAACTTGTCATCAATGAACGCCATTAGTGACGATTGTTTGTGGCGCGCACGCAGCCCGGTGCGGCGAGGCGCTGCGCAAGAATGCAAGATGTAAGTCCAAGTTAATCAGCTCCTCCGCTGCTTTTCTTGGCGTTGGCCGGGCCCACCGCAATGCCACAGCCCCAGAGGACAGTGTAATTACACGCTGCTATCGCGCTAAATAGGGCTCTTGCTCCAATGCAGAGCAGTGATGACATGATTAGTGTTTTCCTGCTCATCTAGGCCCTGTGAATGGAGATGATGACAGCTGTATGTGGCTGGGGAAACAGCGTTAGATTGTTCTGCAGTGCCCGACAAACACCTACCACAGTGAAAGCTTCTTGTGTGAGCCACGCAGATTAGTGTTAGCAGAAGAACAGCAATCTGTCTGCGTTACCTCATTGTTAAGTTGGGTTTGTGATCTTTGGTATCAAAGGACAGCTGATTTTTTTTTTTGGAGGGGGGGTGGGGCAAATGAAGATAAATTGTGTTGCATTGTAGACTGATGAGTTATATCTTCACTCCAATGCTGGAGACACTTTCTGTGTCACAGATAGGGCTGTGCACCTGTCCAACGAATATAAAACACCAGAATAAGCTTTAAATGAAACGATGAACAGCTGAGCATGAATTCCTGCACAAACTCTATAAATTAAGGCGAATAGCGTACCCTTGATTTTACGCCATATTCAAAGAGTCAATCTCTTATAGTCTTACTTTGCTCTATATTTTATACGCTCTGTCCTCCTAAAAGGAGCTTTTATGGAAAATTTTACGAGGCTTTCCATTAGAAGAAGACCTCTGTGCCTCTCTATCCTTGCGCCTGACACCTGTAGAAATATTAAAGGGAACTTTGCACTCCATTAAACGTGAGGCCCAGCGAGGAAGTGGCGGGTTCCATCATCAGAGCAAACCCCTGACGCGCAGGAAGGCCTTCACCCAGAAAGGCTCGAGCTGGGATCTGCCACAGTGTGAGTTACTGGCACTCTCCTCTGTCCTGCAGGTGCTGGTTTGTAAAGCGGGGAGCCTGTGGGAGTTGGCGCAGGTCGCCGGAGGAGTGAGCGATGTTCAATCTAAACAGCATGTACAGAGAAGTCGGGAGGAAACGATTTTAATCTGAGCGATGAAAGAGGCTGTTAACAGTGTGTTTTAATAATATTTCCAGTAACGACTTCTCATTAAACGCCCTCTGTTTTCCCCTGCTAAGAGTCTATAAGCTCCCTGCGTTACACCGACACCATTTCAGCATTTTATTAAAATATAGGAGCGGGGAGTCTTTTATAATATATCACATAACTCATCCAATTTTCCAACTCACACTTTCCTGGTGAGTGGATGAAATGCCTTTAAAGTGGTTTAGCTGTATCAGTTCAGCGCAGAGGTATTCCATCCCAGGCGAGATTTGTTCTTGTTATTTTTAAACTCCAGAGGTTACATCGATCCATAAATCACCTGGCCCGCAGTGTCTAAACGTTCAGCTCAGTCTGCCTGTCCGATGGTGGATTTATGATCCGCGGGTGTAGCGAGCGCCAGCACGGTCTCCTCTGGGCTCACTGCCGCTCTCCTGTGCACTTGTGTACATATTTAGAAAAAGTGTGGGGTGGCTGAGTGTTGCTCGGTTGTGGGTCAGAACGCCTGAGCCTCTCTTTTAGGATGCTGCCGCACCTCTCTGACTGCTTAATAAGATAACGGCACTAAAAGCGTAACACACATCCATTCAAGAACCTTTTATAGGTGGGAAGAATCAACACTAAAAGATTTAGGTTCAGGACAAGTAGACGCACACAGATACTGCGCAGAGCTGAAACCTGAGGGAGGGCTGGGTGACTGTAGAAGCCACACTGTAGGGCCTTTTTTTTCACTTTCACATTCATCTTGTGAAACTATGCGATGTCGACAAAGCTTGGCAAAGAGGTAAATAGCAATAAAAGGGGATTGGAGTGTACAAGCTTCCCTTGCCAAGTGTTGGAAAAAAGATCTTCCCTACATTGAGCCTCTGGCAAAAGATCCTAGGCTGGTGATGTCATCTCCAGGTCCACAATTTCTGTTTGTTTCACCTCCATTATGTGTGAAGGTTCAACAGACCTGAATCTCATGTGGCTTCTACCCTTAGACACATTTTCACTTGTTTGGTATCCAGTTCAGGCTTCAAAGTAAAAGAAAAAGTTATGCCATCTATCCGCCGGGAATTTTTAAAGTCAGTTATCCGGACGTGTTCATTAATTCAACTGTTAAAATAACAAGAAAAAGGATTTAAAGGGAATTAATATTTTGGAAAGAAGGGGGCGATGGTTGAGCTAAAGGTCCACAATGTCAAGAAAATCAGTCCACAGAAGAGGCTGCTTTTTAGCCGTGCTAGTATTGCCATTGGCAGGGTCAGTTAGCCCATCATATCACTCCAGACTAAAGCTACTCAGCACTGGTTGGATGGAGTCGTTGTGCCACAGATATTTGCTGACCACAGCCTGAATTGCAATCACTGCAAAACCTTTTTTTTTTTTTTAATATCAGCGTGTTTATTTCAGTTGTTAAGTTGTGCATTTAAACATGGGAGCCTATGGATTGACCCACCTTTGGAGCCAGCTTCAAGTGGCCATGTGAGGAACTGCAATAGGCTGCTGTGATTCACATTAGGATTAAAAGTTGTAACACAAGAAGAAGAAGAAGAGAGCGGAGGCTTAAATGATGATTGTATTTGGTATTTCATTCATGGTGTTCTGATGTGTAAATCTTTCATCGGAGAAATCTGTCATTGCGATGTTTCATTCCTGTGCTGAACTCTCACCCACAGTGTCAGGAAGAATCCGTCCTTTGCCAGGGTCTGTGTAATATGTGAGTAAGAGGATGCATGTTTCCTGTCAGTGAAGAGTAGTTTTCTTATTTCCTGTGAGGATGTTTGAAACGTTTCTGCACAAACATTTTCGTTGGCCCTAAAGCTGATTTTCACCACAAAAAGCTTCGACCTGCCAGTCGCCGTGTTTCCTCAGCTGGCGGATAACCTCCGCTCCTCACGCATCCCACCCTCTGCCATCTATTTCCTCTTGTCTGCCTCCTACTGGCCTATTTTTCAGCACCTTGAATGGGCAGTCAACATGAGCGAGTGTGACACAGTTTTTGCTGTGAGCTCAAGTTAAAGCAAAATGAATCTGAGTCTCAATCAGTTCCAATCAAATACGACAGAGAAACATGTACTTAAGTAATGAACCGTTTTAGCTTTTGCAGACAGTTGACAGGTCACTAAAGCCCTCTACTGACCAGTGATTGTCCAAACATAGCTTAGCAGCCTGAACGAAGCATTGCACGGCTGTCAAGTTCTGAATGTTTCCATATTTCTAAGCAATGTATGATGTAGTACATGAGACTATAGTAAGAAAAGTAAGAAATAGTTTAGAGTTTGACGTATTTTTCTTGCATTGCAAAACCAAAAGCACAATTTTAAAGTGCAGGAAGCAGTGTATTGATTTGTTCATCGGTAGAAGTTCACACACTCTGTTGTTAGAAGAGGATGGCAGGGTTCAGTACACAGGACATCAATTCGATCAGGCAGACAAACCACAAGGTGCAGGCAAAGGTGAAAACCACGAGTACACTCCTGGAAAGTTTAACATGGGAGATAAACCGCTCTGACAAAGGCAGAGATAGAGAGGAAACAGACACAGGTGCAGTATTCCTATTCCTATTCCACTATTCCTGCACACCACTTGACATTGCTTTACAACAGTTCGAAAACGGTATCAGTCCCACCCACGGTGCTTAATATGGCAAGGTAAAGACCCTACGATATCAGATAGAAAATGCCAACAATCAGATGATCCTGATGAGCAAGCACTTGGTGACTGGAAGGAAGGAAGAACTCCTCCGGCAGAGCCGGGCTCAGAGAGGGGCAGCTGTCCACTGCGACCAGCTGGTGAAGGAAGGGAAAGAGAAAAAAGGTACAGAGGGTACAGAGACGAACCCAAACTGTGGGAGAAAGTAGACAAAAGTTAATGAGATCAGTAGAAATCAGGAGTAAAAAGTAGTAGTGAGAGACTTAAGTTTGACAGTTTGAAAAAAGATCCTTATGGGCAGTAATATACTGGACTACTTCCAGCTGTAACTTTATTTTCTAAAGTATATGGTACATGGGCCCAAGCCCCCTTTTCTGCAGCTTCAAAGCACACCCACAAGTCCTCCCCAGTGACCTCACCTGCATATGCCTAACTCTGGTCCCAGCCAAAAATCCAACTATGTGGCAGGTTGGAGATGATGAAGCCAAGGGTGAGAACAATGGCGCGAATGTGATACTTTGAAGTTCCTGCGTGCTCTGGAAACAGGGCAAGGAATCACCTGCCATAAAGGAGTGTGCATAAGTGCTATGCTATTTGTTCTAGTGCCTTTGGGTGGTTATGGGTCTCTAGGGAGGGCTGGCCCAGGCCCCTGTGAGATCAGTGTGGATCGGGCAGGAGTCCACCCGGAGGTGGAACTAATGGGCCCATGTGTTCGCAGACACTTCTAAGAGCCAGATGCTGGGAAGAGAGACGTCCATTGAGTTTTTCACAACAGCTCCCCTGGAGAGAAGAGAGGGGAACCTCGTCAAGCTTCACACGCACGCTGGACGTAGAAACGTTGGACAGACAGGAATGCTCTCTGTGACACACACACACACACACACACACACACGTTTGTAGCTTGTTGAGTCTGCACAGAGGCTGTTTCCACTCTCCCTCTCAGTGATGCTGCACGCAACGTGAAGTAGTCTAATAAAAGGGATTCGGGGCTCACGTCTATCTCTTCCACATGATCTGCCCGCCCCGGTAAAAGTCACGTACAGGACTCCAGTGCCTGTAGTTTTGCGTGTTATCGATGCAGTCTTGACCTCTCCAATCTGACATCTTATTTAAAGTGGATAATGATTTCCATCTTTCAATGTGTTTCAGCTGTCGCACTGCTAATCCTGCCCCCCCCCCCCCCACGCCCCAACCCACCTCTTACACACACTCACACTCTATCGGAAGGATCGTTCCTGTAGTTGTTCAGGACAAACAAGTCAGAAGCAGCGATAAGGATATATGAGACATTGGCCTACTAGCAACAGGGTACAGGCTCAAGAGAAATAACTGAAGGCTGGTAAATGTCTTTTGTAGCTTACTGTTTTCAGCATTCATTGTGTCTCAGGCACGTTTTCATCTCATTTATTAGGTATTTTTCTTTAACAGACCCAGAATTACGAGAAATAAGTGTTAATAGTTGCCTTGTAAATCTCAAACACGATGAACAACGCTCACCAACTTCACAAGAACTGACGCTGGCAAACGGCTACAGACGCAATAAAAGAGGAACACTAAACAAGATATCGTGACTGGCAAGCCCAATGAAAGTTCACCGTCCCGTCCTGACACACGAGACGCAATCTCAAGCGCCGATGCTGTGAGAACACGGCATGTGAGGCTGAAGGGGAACGCGTCCGTCACCAGTTCCAGTCCAAACCGGAAGACTGGCTCAGGCCAGAGAGCGCAGATAATGCGACGCCACCCTCTTCCTTTTCTCATGTGTAACGTCCTCGAGTTCTGCCTGGATCAAAGCAGAGACGGATCACATGCATCCTCTTGTAAACCCCAGAGAGCGACTGTTTTGGGGCCACGTTAGTGTCAGAGAGGGTTTGTCCAAGTCATCGTCTGCGAAAAGGTTGGCTGCTGACAGTAGCGGAGGCTCTCTGCATGAGGAAAAACAAGCATAAGTGATGGAAGGGGTCAGCGAGACCTCTGTGATGAGTGCTTAATAACAAAAACAGCGGTACGGATGAATCAGGGAATGAGAATAAGAGAACAAAATGTGAGCCAGATCTGATCCAGACTATATTTCTATATAACTTCCAGGCGTTTGATGGCAAGTAGCTTGTTTAAAGAAGGGCTGTATCAACCAAAGCAAATCTTGGACAGAGTTGCACCTTATTTCGAACCAGTTGCGGGTTGCGGGTGGGAGAATGATGATGTTGTGGAGTGCACCTGACATTTAAAAAAAGCCAGTCTTATGGAAATCCTAACGGCAGGCTCTCAGGTGCAGACTTTCTGCGTTTTTATGTGAGGGGGCTTCACACGAGGTCCGTGTGGGGACCTGACAGAGGCTGCATTATAAAACTATTACTACACCAACATATCAGCACAAACCAATTCAAATATGTTCGCATTCGAAGCCTGACGCTTTAAACATGAAAGCTGGCGGAATGCCCGAACAGAGACAAATTAGCTTACTGCTTTTAGATGATCTGCCATGTTGGAAGTCGAGCTGTTTGCACTCAACTTTTTTTTGGCCGTCCGTTTGAACAAAAATGCAGCCACACCGGCGACTTGTTTTTACATGGTGTAAATTAGCTTGGAGTCAGCTCTGAGTAAAAGTTCAGTAAATGTAAACATTAATTAAGCTAGCAGTTGCCATCGGCTTTTGGCGCGCGGGGGAGTCGGTTCAGTCTTGAAGGGCTGTTGATGTCACACATTTCTCTTTCTGAAAGTGGCACCAGTGGTGAGAGCACATCACCCAAACTGCCAACCAGTCGACCCTGAGACTATAGCCGCAGCTTACCCCGCACTCTGTTATAAACTCGAGAGATGGTGAGGTCAAATTACGTCTTCAGTACACGCTGCACCTGCAGCGGCTGTTCAGAACCCATTTTTTAAAATTACTAACAATTAATTCATTAAGTGCAGGTAGACGATGCTCGTTAAGGTGCAAAAGATTCACGCCTCTTCTTACAAGATGAAAACGCATTGAGATGCACGGTCACGCTCTGGTAATGGGTTCGTGTGATTAGAAGTACCTGATTTATCAATGTTTTTTCCCCCCCACCTCGTGAATAAGGCTTAGCTGTTAATTACAGTCTGACCGTGCAGTGCTTGTTTCCTCAAGCAAAACAAATCTGAAACAGGTTGATTTTTTTTTCCCCTGCAGGGTTGGTTATCTTGTGTGTGTGCACGTACAAGCTTCAGATTAGTCATGATAGCCCTGCGCTGCTGTTTTTCATAATCCTGGTGTGTCTTTTGTGTTTGAAAAGAAGGAGGCCGAGGGATGTTTTACAATTTCCCCATACAGGTTAAACACGTGCTCTGCTTTATCAGGGAGAATGAAGCTGTTGTCCAGATGGAAGCAGACAGCACACATCATTCAGGAATGTTAGTCGTGATTGGATGAGCAGAAAGTGGGACGCCAGAGCTCGGAGCTGGTCACAGAGGAGAAGTGCGTTGTCAGGGGCTAGGTGGTCAGCAGAGACTGGTGATGGGCCTGAAGGAATGTTTTCTATTTACGTAGACGAACCCCCTTATTGCATATTTAACACTGTGATCAGAGAAATCGGTTTCCCAGCCTCTCCGTTAATTCTTTTGGAGCTCAGGAAAGTGCCAGAAAACTGCAGTGTCTGCAGTGTCTGGACCGGTCAGTTGAGACTAGTTCAAAAGTGAGTCAATCCCCACAGAGTCCCATGTTAAAATGGCCAACTCAACACAATTAAAAAGCATATTTACAGCCTGCTGAAAACAATTTTTTTTGTTCACTTTGGAAAGTTAGTAGAGAGGCCCCAGATGTGGTAACACGGGCACGTCTGCTAATTTGAGTCACAGAAGTGAACCTCACAATCTTATTTTTGTTATGCTGGTGCCTTTTGGACCAATAATATGGCTTTCTGTGTGGTTCAGCTCATCGAGCACGTTTCTGTTCCACTTTGATGGTTGATGCGCTGAGTCTCATGGTCGGGTACGGGGACTTCTTCTCCTATCAAAATACTGACACTGAGCCTTCAAAATGCCGAGGTGGCCAAATCCAGGTTTTATTTCCTGTCGGTGATCCTAACCTGACTGGATGGAAGAGTTCACACATTGACTGCTGGGTGCTTTTCTACTCTAACTGAGCACTCAAAGGGCTTTTTACTACAAGTCAACGCAAGTTGAAATTTTGCCGAGCTTTCCATCTTATCACCACTGCAGGAGTCTTTTTTCTACTGTACTACCTGAAGCACCAGAGAATTAATTTGGTGGCATTATTGCCAATTAAAAACATGAATCAGCTGAGTCGCTGCAAAAATTCAGGCAAAACTGACAACAGCAGCCAACGATAATCCAAAGAAAGCCCAAAATGTTTAATTTTTATTGAATTTTTTTTGTAAAAATGTCAGAATTAACTATGGATAGATGGTGCGTCACACCATCTAGCCACTTTGTCTGATGTTCAGCATCATCAGTCATTCTGATTGCAGATTTCGGGTAAACTGTTTACATGAGACGGGCGCTAATACAGCCTGGTGTTTACAAGCACCGACACGCTGCATCAGAAGAGTGTGACATATGGAACGGGGATAGATGTTACGGGCGTGCGTCTTGCTCAAGAGCTACGCTATCTCTCTGTTTGATCGGCTTCCTGAAAATGGAAGTATGAAAATGGATCTTTTTTTTTTCTCTTCACTGCAGTAATTCTGCAGTTTGCCCTGCAGAGCTCAGTTTGAAAGCAGTCATTTTTCCCCCCCAAGTCCCCACACATTAACGTAGACAGAGGACATGAACAAAAAGCCCACAGCGAGACACGTGATCACGTTAAACTGATGAAAATTTGAATTTGTGCACAAGCATATTCTGAATGCGGTGTTTATGTGGAGCTTTTTTTTTTATTCTATTTGGGGCTTTTAAAGCTTTTTGTAGCATCAGGCGACATGCAATCAAAGCCATTCTGACACTTTTGTAACTGCTGATAATCCTGTAAAATGTTCTAATAATAATCTCGCAGCAGGAAACCCAAGGTCACCGTGCTGAAGGTGAATGCCTGTGTGTCTGTGTGTGTGCAGGTATCTGTAAATGGATTTCCTCCAGGCTGGCGGTCTGACCCAGGTCTCCCTCCTGTGACCCTCCTGATGATTACAGTGACTGAGACGTGTTTGATCCCCGGGTTGATGCTGGGCTTTTGATGGCCGCGCCACTTTGATGTGGCAGCAAAATTGAATCCAACCACCCACTGTGAAACACGCACAGGTAACACACACCGCATCAGCAACAGCACCGTCAGGTCTCATATCCGGAGATGAGGGGCCATTTCATTTTTTCTCTCTCTTTAATCCCGAGTGTTGATATTTCTGACGCTCTACACCCGCTATTTGATACTTTTGCGATTCACGGTGTTAACCCCAAATCTCAGAAATAATATATTTTATTATCAACTTGTATATTTTTTTATTCCTGTTGACACAGATCTGTCTTCCTCTGAGACAAATTAATTTTGTGTGTGTGTGTGTGTGTGTGTTTGTATTCACAGGAAATACAGGGAAGTCCCGGCCTTGCAGTAAATGAGCAGTTGTCTCCGCTGATTTTCTGTGCAACAGTTCTGCTCGCTGACTGTTTGATGTCTCCCTGCGTTAATCTGAGCTAGTGAGGAGGCTGATTTACTAGCAGCGCAGGACCACTTTCCTTCTACTCTGCTTTTATGTCAGCTTCACCAGGATGGAACAACATTCTGACTAATGGCTAAAGCAGACACAAACCTCTTAAACATACGGCTCGTTGGAAAAAAAAAAAATCAATGCTTTCTGGTCACAGTACATGAAGACAGTTTCATTGAATAGGATTTATTGTAAAGGCAAAATCCCCTGCTCGCACACTAGCTTTGGAAATCTGCTTGTGTGAGTTAGATGAGCTGATAATTTATCGGTTTTCATGTCGTGATATCTGGACTTTCTAACGGAAATCAGATCACACAGCACGGAGCATATTCATTCAGCTATTACTGTCATACCTTACATCTTTAATCCTGTAATCTGTGCGGATAAATCAATGTCACCCCACCTTCCTCTTGACCAGAGCTGATGAAGCAGTTTGTGTAGCACACCACACCTCCACACTGGCTTCCAGTCAGATTTAGAATTGATTAAAACATTTTCATCCCTGCTTTTAAGGGCCCCCACACAGTCCGGGACCTCAGTATCTCCGGGACACTATGAAGCAGCTCTGGTCATCTGGAACAGGCCGTGTGTTTATTCCCGAGGATCTCAACCAGTACTGGTGAAGCTGTTTTCACCTTTTATGCTTGATGTGGCTAGAAAAGTCTACCAGCTCATGCTATGTGTGCTCCAGCATGATTAGCATTAGTGAACCCAAACTAAAGACAGTCCTTTTAAGTTGTGCCTTTCAGTAATCTAGTTCCTAATCTTAATTATCATTTCATTTAAGTTCTGCTTGTTTCATCTATTTTAAATTGGGGGATTAAAATTTTTTTTTTCTGATGGTGGTGGTGGTGGTGGTGGGGGGGGTGTCGTATTTGATCTTAATTATTATTTCATTTTATTTGTACTTCTTTTATTGGTTTGATTTTATGCTTCTTATCATTTTTACTGGTCTACTCCTGGTTTTAATTACTATCTAAATGAATTAATATTATTTTTATTTAATGGGTGGATCATTGCTGTTGTTTTTCTGTGATTGCAGTTCTTAATTCTTTTATTCACTCTGTTGCTTATGTGCTGAATAAAGCATGAGCTATTGCAGAGACTGCAACACAACACTACTGACTTAGTTTGACATTATCTGTATAGTGTTGTGTTGCAGTCTCTGCAGTAGTCCATGGTTTATGCAGCACATTGTGCTTTACATGGAATGAAAAGTCTGATGTAAATGAAATTTTGCATGCTTGCACACCAGGTTCATAATATTTCATGTTCTGAGCACAAGGACACATGTAGGAAAACTGGTCTTATTTTCTGCCATATGCTGTTACACTGGTGGATGTTCATGTCAAACATGGGCAATGATTAAAACAATGAGGTTTTTCTACTCTTTGCTCCGTATGATGTCAGAGAGTGAGGATATTCCTTAGATGGTCATTAGTCAGAGCAACACCCAATCAGAAGAAAGTGAGGGTAGGCTTAAAGTGGGAGGAGCCAACAGCCTGTTTCAGAGAGAAGATGAACTCAGGAGCTGTACCGATTTTGAAGCCATCATGCAAAGCTAGGTTTAGTGGATTTTAAAAATAAAATTATGGATGTGTAAATGTTCTATTTCCTGTTCTGATCACTAAGTCAAATATAAACGGTCACACTGCTTATTAGAAAGGTGAAAACCTCTGTAAAAATTTTTACATTTACCTCACAGCCACTCTGGAAACTGAAGCGAGACATCCTGACAGTTACAGACTACCTCTGGCGGTTTTCCTAACACTAAATCTCACCGCAGGTCTGCGCTCTGTCGTCGCATGTTTCAGCCTCACGCTCGACCCAGAACTGTCTGGTAGCTTCTCAGAGCTCCACGGCTGGGCCAGAGCAAAGAAGGAGAAATGGCGATATAGAAAGGGATTGTGAAATGTGGGAGCGAGGAGTGTTTGGCAGGGCTCGTCTTGTTTGCTCAGTAAACCCCCGAGGCCTGTGTTTTTTCGCCGAGGGAAATGCCCGCATTGTTGGGCCCGGAGACCGTGGTTACGCGCCAGCCCGGGGCCCAGCCAGGCAGGTTGGGACAAACAACAAGATGAAGGTCAGCTAATATAGCAGTTAATTCCACTTCCTGGTCACCATGACACCCAGGCAGGGTTTATTTGAAGATCCCAGACCCTGAAGTCACTCTGCACTTTGTTTAGTCCATGAGTATTTTTGGTCCGAGCCAGCACTTTCAGATATTAATGTATTCGGATGAGAAGGGAAGGGAGGGTGGAAGGGAGAAAGGAACGGGTGACAGAGCCAAGCAGTGAGCAGGAAATGAGATTTTTACACATCTCTGTTTTTCTTTTTCCAGATTTTGTACATTTTTTATGAAATAATTTCTAATGTATTCTCTGATGAACAAAGATGTGCTTTCTAAATGACCTCAAACCTACACACTGGTGCAATATATCCGTAACACGCTAATAGCCCTGGTAGCCTAATTGACTGAATTTGCAACTTTATCGCAGCTTTCATACAGCTGTATGAGAGTGAACACTAGACAGCGAGGCTCGCAGGAATGGCAGATTCTGTCACTAAAACTAAACAATTAGGGACTGAGCAGTTTCTACATTAGGATCTGATTTTACCGAACTGGCCTTAAACTGCAAAAAAAGTCAAATAGCTTTTAGTTTCTGTTAAACTGTGTTTGCTGTCCCCTTTGGATGGGGTGCTACTGCCAGGCAACTGAAGGGCTCTCCTTATGGCACAGACTCCAGAGAGACTTTCCACTCTGGCATCCCCCGGACCCGGCAGTGTGCATGAATAGACATTAAGCAGAGCTAGTTTATGAGCTGATTGTCTTACCGATCATTTAAGTTGGACCATGAGAATGCAGAGGGGGTGAGGTGGAGGGGGGTTGCATGGGTGAAAAATATAGCACACACCATCCAAAAGCCAAGTGGCTTAATCTTGTATGGGAATGTTAATGAGGGAAAAGGAGGGCTAACTCTCTGTGTGTGTGCACTCTCCTGTCCGGGATGGGATCGAGGCCTCTCCAGTGGGGCTTCTCCAGGATGTATAAGAAGAGCCTTTGTGCTCCAATCTAGTAAGCCAGAAATACAGCTTTTGAACTATGTGCATAGGAAGAAAAGGCAGAAATTGAGAGGCAGTTTGGGAGAGAGTGAATGAGTGAGTGGAGGGGTGGGCAGGCCTTTAAAGGTGTTGGTGTCAAAAGCGGGTTGTGTGTAAAGCATTGCATGTCTGTGCACGTGCATTTGCATATTTATCACGCTGATCACACAGTGGGCTGATATCAAGTATCTCCAAAGGCGCTTCATTGTTTGCCCTTAATTATCCATCCTGGTGAAGGCTGGGAAGCAAAGGAGCGGCCATCGATGGATGGAAGACACGGAAAAAAAAAGAAAAAAGTCGAGGAGCTGTTAGAGGAGCTAATATGGTCTTTATCTTACAATATAAAACACCTCGAGATGGCTGCTGTTGTCAGCTGCCACCATGTAAATAAAAGTGAAATAATTGAAAAGTAGCAGACGTCACCCGGTTTAAGATAAACTGCCAGGCCAAATTCCTCAGTTTTTATGTTCTGTCAATCTTCATGCACATTTGCATAACTGCGAGCTGAAATTCGCTCTGCATTTTTTTAAACTTATTCCCCTGTCCTTATGAGAAGCAAAGTAAACAGAGTTTGGAAATGCGTTTAGTCAGCTGAGAAAACACAGTGTTATATTGTTCTCTGTTTAGTCGGCTGCTTGGGAGCAAACAAAACAGCATCTGTGGTGCAGCTCTAGTTTTACAGAGGGTTAAGAAGAAGGAGCAGGAGGCCAAGTGGGTTTCAGATAAACAAAAGACTGTTACATATAGTTTACCATCTCGGAGTGAGGTTTTAGAAATCCCATGCATAAAATCAGGGTTCAGATCTGACTTAATAAAAGTGATGGAGCCTCCTCGACTAAAATAAAATGCGGTGCCACTTGCAGAGCCCTTCTTGGACTGCTGCTACTTTCCCAGCGGTGCAGAGCTCGTCTCTGAATACTGATTAGAAATGATGGCTTTAAATGTTTGTTTGCAGTTATTGGATGATGCAAACCCAAGCTCATTTAGATCCTCCTGGAATGTGTAATAAAACATAATTCAGAGCCTTTATTCATTAACACTTAAGTTGATGGATGACTTGGAAGTACACTGTAATTACCTAGTAATTAGCTTGTTATTAGATTCTTGTTTCCTTTTCTATTGACTGCTTTGTTAGGCCTGTTGATGAAGGCGTATGTATGGGATTAAGGTGCTTCCTGCTTCAACATGGTGATCCATTTTATCAGATGAAAATTTTAGGAGCTTTTGAGTGTTTCATAGATTTCTCAATTTATGGATTTAGTGATATAAACCTCGTAGTATAGACTCTAGCACAACAATTTTGCTGGACCTTTCCGTTTTTCCAGTGTGTTTGACTACTTTGAGACCGCTTGGGTTTAAGGACCTTGGAGCACACTGTGTCTCGGTAGAGCTTTAAAATGCATGGAAGTTACATAGTCCCTGATGTGATGTTGTTTTTAACTTTGCAGACAGCCACAGCGGTGTCATAATACCAGCTGGTTACCTTTCAGGGAAAAACAAGGGGGCAAGGGACAATAAGGAAAAGGCAATAAATTTAAACCCTCTGGTTGTTTTTATGGGCTCAGTCTGATAAAGAAATCAGGGTCTTTTCCATCCTGTTGTCATCAGCAGACATATAGGATATACTGCTCATCGTGGGACTTTTAGACATCTCACTCAACCACTTGCTGTTTCCATTTCCTGGCAAATGTCAGCACAGCACACAGTCGAAGGGCAGCAGGCCACCCTGCCACCAAAGCTAAAACAACCTAAGCATGTCGCGCTATCGGAGACACCCTGCCTGGCTTTGTTTTCCGAGGAGGACAATGGCTGGGGGATTCGTCCGTGTGGAAAGTTCCAAGTTGATGCTGCTGTGGAAACCTGACCCCGCCGCTAGGTCGACTTTGAGTAACTTCAATGCACAAAAACCATCGTCATATTGTGTCTGTGTGTTTGTTGTTCCAGCCTCATCTTTGCACATACTGAGAGGGAAGTTCACACACACCCAGATCTCTTTTCAGCTCTCCCATCCCGCCCAAATCATGAGAAAAACTGCAGTGCAGCGGTTTGTCTCTTGTGCAACGCTCAGCCTTCATGAGCTGAAGTGAGATCGTTCATGTTTTGCACGCCTTTTGTGACCTCACTAATAGAGAAGTCAGGGAGCTTGAAACATAGCTTTGACAACAAAATCTGATAGAGCTTGATGATGCATTTATCTACCGAGCTCTTCATTTAATGCTTTCTCTCCGCTTTTTGCCAGTAGAGCGATTCTGTGGCTAGTGGTCCTGGTGGCCTTATATTAATGGAGAACACAGCTTAAGCTTTCAGCACTCGTTGTATAATTGGTTGGCCCCTTCGGAGTGTTTTGCACTGGGCATTGCAGGAACAGTATATCAATACCCCATCCATGAGCCAAGACAGATGGACTCTCATTTGGAGCAGGTTCAGAATAGTGTGCTTTTGTGCAAAAAAAAACCTCCCATAGGAATAAGTTAAGGGTTTCCACTGATTCCAAAACCTCCCAACTACAACAATAACATCTGCGGTTTGGATTAGACATGTTGGTGATATCACACTTCTAGTAATTTGCCTGCAGAATAGCAATCTTACAGCCAGTCCTTATTGTCTGTGAAGTTTATCGGGGCACGGGATCCAACACAAATGATCTGCGCTGCAGGACATGGTTCAAGTTCTTTGGCAGCGGCTGATCTTTTAATCTATTTGCTGCTAATGCTTTACCATCGGCTTCACATTGTTCTGTCACACTGACACCTTAGTTTAGTGAAGCCACGTTTTCAGAAAAATGCACTGAATCCTTTAGATTAAGAACAGTGTAACAGCATGATCATTTTTCAAATACTTTAATTATGTAAATGAAACATAAACTTTGACTACGGAACTATACTTCAATAAAAATGAGATCCTATATTTTGGAAGCACTTACTTTTCACTGTGCTGTACCGCATAGAAGTGCTCCTTGACTCCACTGAGCTGTGTTTATAAGTTACACTCTGGCATGATGCTTTGTAGCAGAGAAAGTATGATAATGCATCATATTACACCCTGTAAGTTATAGTCCACCTTTTTATATACTTGGTCCTATAGAGAATGAGGGGACACAGTTATCTTTTGGAACTCTATAACACTTAAAGTACTTTTTAAACTATTTAAACTGCACTACATGTGGCACTGAATTACAATATTTAAGACACCCTGCAACTGCATTTAAGTTATAGTGAAAAACCCAAGACCTACACTGTAATACATTTTCTCACATTTCCGGGATTTCTGCTGTTACACTAAATGGACAAACGTTCTGTGCTACCTACACATTACACCTGCAGGAGCTGCTTGGCGGTGGAAACCCATGCCGCGAAGCTCCTGGTGCACAGTGTTTCTGCTGATGTTAATGCAAAAGGAGGTTTGGAACTCTGCAGTTAGTTGGTGAACTGTGTGCCTGAGTGGCTTTGGCTCCTAAATGCTTCCACATAGAGATGAAAAGATGCACGTGGCTACTGTAATATCTCCCACTGGCTTTTGAAACCTCGAGATGAGAGTTTCCTCTGTCGCCATCACGGTTGCAAAAAAACAGATGTGACGAGGAAGGGTGGTCTGTGAAAGTGATGACTTGTGATTGTCAACTTGCTGTCCAATGAGCATGCAGTTTCATACTACACAGAATCCTCTGTTTTGATACATTGTTAGGACAAAGATTTACAAAATAGACTTAATTTTCTATATGTGCAGTACTGTCTATGTGCAGTAATATCGGTTAGGCAGGTGTTTGATATCCACAGAGCGTATGTGTGATGGCAGCAAAAAGAAACACCCATCTGCATCTTAGATGCACTTCCTGACGCAAGTGTTTTAGAGATGTAAAAGAGGAAGCTGAGATGTACGACACTGTGAAAAAGTATTTTATATTTTACTAGAAAATGGGAAATAGGTGCAGAGATTTATTGAAACATCTCCAAACATTCATGGAAAGACAGTAAGACCAAAAAACATGTTTTTGTGACAGGCTTTGTTGAATTGTCTGTTATGTGTAGACACAACACTGGTTCACTGGTTGAGTTAGGTGCCTTTTTAATGCTTGAATGATTCATAGGTCAGTGTTAAGTGGTTCAAACAAACAAACAAACAAACAAACAAAAAGCAAACAAACAAAAAACCCTTCCTCTGAAAATGGCCAGGTGCGAGGACTGGAATGAAAACGAGTGAAAAAAGCAGCCAAAATCTAAAAAAACAAAACTTTGAAAGAGCTTCAGAAAGCCCGGAGAACCATTGCTCAAGACCGCTTTTAAAAATGACAAGAAAATCTGGTTCCCTGGAAGCAAAGTATAAAGAAATAAGGGGTGGTTCAAGACCTTTGCACAGTACTTTAATTTGTTAATTTATTACCGTTTATAATCTCTGTGCTGTATATTGTGCAATAAACCTCAATAAAAACACACATCCTGACATATGATCTAATGATATGTCAGGATGCAAAAGCTCATAGAACCTGGGGGTTCTCTAAAAGCAGGACTGATACATGCGTCTGGTGTTGGATCTGACACCTCCAATGAGTTCAGCAGTATTTTGTCATTATTTTAAATATAAACTTTATTTTTTACTACGTGTTGCAGCAAAGGCAGGCCCATCTATGTTTTCTGCTCTGCTCTACTCTGCTTTACGGTTCGGTCCGGTGCCCAGAAGGAACTGCATGTGAAGCTTTTTGATCATGAGAGGAAATAGAAACTAAACATGCAATTTGAGCAGGGATCCTTATTTGTTTTTTTTTTCTTTTCTTTTTTTACACAACTTTATTTCAAATGAATTAATTTTCAGGACTACCAGGCTGTTCAATAGCCAAACACTTATCAATACTTTTCATTACAGCCATCTAAAATCCAATGTAAAAGTAAAAAATAAAAGATCGACAACAAACACCACAAAAGCCACTCTTTCTTTTTTTTGTGTCATGTATCATTAAATATATTCATTTTCGATAAACATTATATATTAGTATTACAAGACATTACACAACCATTTGCAATGGACACTGCTAAACAACATTTACAAGCCAATGTATTAACATGAGCAGATAATTATTCTGATATAATATCCGTGGAGAACAAGAGTCTGGCAGGGAGTACCTTTCTGCGAATGCCTGCAGGTTGAAAAATGTCGATACAGTTGAGTTGGCAAAGACTTTATAAAAACTTTAATCAACAAATACATACAGTATGATGCACAGAGTACTGAGGTGTACCCGTGTATTTATGTGAGTGTGTACATGCGTGCATTTGGGTGTTGGTGTATTGTATGCTTGTGTGTGTGCATGTGTGTGTGTGTGTGAGTGAGAAAGAGAATGTGTGATTCCCCTGGGTGCGCATATTCGTTTCAACATGAGAAATTTGTCCAACATTCATTTGTTTGTCTTTTTCTTTTATTAAGCCTCTAGTATTTTAAAAACTCTGGTTAATTTCACGTGGAGATAGATCTAGTTAATGTTTTAACAACAACAAAAAAGTAATACTATACAGCTATATAACATGTAGACAATCGGTCATGCCCTTTTGTCCAGTACCAAGTCTAAATGATGAAATTCAGTCCTCAAAAGGCGCTTTGAGGTGAAGAATATTTGACACAGTGTGCTGAATAAACATCTGTGATATATATATATATATTTTTTTTTTATCACTCCACAGGTTATTTTCCCACAACACTGAATATTGTGTACAAAGTAAATGTGTACATAATTCACAATCATCATTAGCCAGTCAGCTACAGTAAATAGTGAGCATGCAGTTTGTCAGTGGTATGAGGTTTGCTTGATAGGTCGATATTCTCTCGCTCTCTTTCTTTTTAATGAGGTGAAATAGTTCACTTCATCAGTTCTCCCACTGGGAAATGCTCGGGAAGTCCAACTTACAATTAGTCCTTTATTAAAGAAAAAAAAACTACATTCTGACTCCTCTGTAGTTGTGACAGATTTATACAGGGTTGTTACGGTCCACCAGAAACATCAGCCCATGGAGTCGTGACTGAGGCAAGTGGCGTTTGTACTACATTCTATTAAATGGTAAAGGCTTGTTTTTTTCCCCCTTTTTTTTGGACACCATTCTAAAAATGTGGGAACATATTTCATATGTTCTAAAACTTCTGACTAGTAAAAATAAGTGCATGGTTGACAAATCTACTCTACATCTACGTGATGCTACGGCATCACCTACTACAAAAGAATGTCTACATATGCACATATGGTTACTTTACATTGCAGAGGTCACAGCCACAACATACTGTTGATATATCAATAAGCGCTGAGCAAAGACTTGCTTGTAATGAGATCATTATACAGAACAATGGCATTTTTCGTCCCATAACACGAGTTGTTTTACTGAGGTAACACTCACCTGTGAGCAGGGAGCTCTCGGGAAAAATGGCACTCTGAGACAACAGTTATCATTTTCTCGCTTGCGTCTGAAAAATGTTTTCAAAGGTTTGGCAGGGTTGCGGAGAGAAACTACAGGAGTAGAGCCTCTCTTCATTGAACTAGGCAATGATTTTCACAGCACAGTGGAAATGGATCCTCTGAAGACACAAGAAGGGTGTCACTCTTGAAAAACCGAGCAAGGGACTCTAATAAAAAACAAACAAACTGCATTGTGGGTAAAATGATCAGGGTGGGACATATCTGTAACATTAGGTGCAAACTCTGCAATAATACAACAAAACAACCGTTGAAAGACAGACTGTTGAATGAGCTCCTTCACAACTGTTCCTAAAAAGAAAACACTAAACTCTTCGCTCCAGCTCAGAGCAGCAGCACTCAGTCATTTCCACATTTCTCCTACGTTTTACCTGTGTCTCTCTATTTTTAATTCTTCCAGTTTATTTTTTTTTTTTTCATCCATCCTTATCCTCTTCCTTGATTTCATCACCGTTGGAGGCCTAATTCTGCCCCCGCCTCTCTTTTTCTCTCCTCTGCAGCTACTTTTAGCACTTCCCCCTCTTGTCACGCTGTTGGAACTTCCTCAGCCGGCGGCCCCACAGGTCCTTCCAAGGGATGAGCAGGCTTCCCTTGTCGGCAACTACGCCGCTCTGCCCGGGGGAGTCGTCGTCTGTGCCGAGGAGCAGGTACTTCCTCCCGGGCTTGATCTTGGGACATTTGCAGGCCACGTCCTTAGCGCGCACCCACAGCAGCTGGTCTCCACGACGGATGCGGTGCTCACCTTGTTTGTAGATAGAAATGATGTTGACGGTGAACTTCCACCATTCGCCTGCCTTGTCACCCTTCAGAACGTGCACTTGAACAGCTGGAGGGAGAGGAAAGCACAGGTTAAATCAGCCACAAGAGCAAGTGATTCAGATCCTTAGTGCTTATTCTTAAGTACGGATAATAGCACCCCTTCTACTAAAAACTAAATAACCCTGCTAATTATATAACAACTGTATTATAGATTCCTTCAAAGTAATTTTAAATCAACACATTTGCCTTGAGATGAGTAGGGGAAGTGAAAAAAACAAACCCTTTGCACCAACGATTATAAATCACTGCATAAAAGAGTGAATAAAAATGTCTGTTTGAACATTACCCAGAAATCTGCAGCACGTCACAGGCCCCTCCCTTCATCTCTGACCTAGGACCTTTCCTTTCTGTGCCCCTGAGCACACTCCCTGCTACAGCAACAGTTTCCACAGCACTCCCTGACTCCCTTTGCACTATACGGTTTCTGATGTCGAACATCTGAAAGCACGCATCGGCGTGAAGGGCAGAGAGGCATGTTTTTCTTTTAGGTGGCCAGGCTGGGTTAGCAGAAGAAACAGGATATAGGGTTCTCTACTTTTTTCTTTCTTTCTTTCTTGTTGCAAACGTAAGAAAGGTTTTATAGAAAAACACCACATCTGCTACTAATATAACTTCTGAAACAAATGCTTTTCCATTGGTCTGTCAGGTGTTAGATCTGAACATCTAAACACAGACGACCTCAGGCTAAATCAGGCCGAACCTGGTAACTATTGGTGTACCACTTGGAGGAGATATTTTCATACCAGGAAATGACTAAAGCTCCTTTGGCAGAGGCTCCCCTGTGCAGATTCTCCATCCGACCAAGCAGCTAATTACTGCATCACTGAGATTACAGCAAGAGGCAAACAGCAAAGGTGCCGGAGCTAATATGTGCTTGAAGTGAAGTGCTCTTCCCGGGGGGGTTTAGCTTGGAATGCACAGTATACGTCTAAGCCCCGGATTCTCAAAGCGAGGCCAGCGGGTCAAATGGTTCATCAAGCATTACTCTGCATTTCATACATCCATTTCCTTATAAAATAGCAATCCCTAACTGGAGCAAAGCGAGACTAGAAATTGGAGTCCTTATATTTGAAACATGTCGATGGAGCTGGAGAGCAAGACAGTGCGAATGGACACCACAAATATCACAAATATCAGATGCTATGCTGATGAAGCTGTCATAATCATTGTGGTTTGGTTCCTATAAGTGTGTCAAACAAAACTCTTGGTCGATGTCCGTGCAGCTAAGAAAGCTTTCTGGCATCTAAACATCTAATGTGGAGAAAACTCTTTAGATTATGAATAATGCTTAGGGTGTAAAAAATTCATATTTACATATGTAAACTCAATTGAACACTATCAGATAATCCCTTACCGCTGTGGTTTTATAATAATAACATAACATGTATGTCCCTCTTCTTTTTTTTTAGCCCTATGGTCGCCTTTAATGCCTTAACATGATCACTTTCCATGTTCATCACCCGTCTCGCTGCCAAGAATGCAGAGCACTGGAGGAGTGGGGTGTTTAAGTATGTGTGTCGATGCATGGTGTGAGCAAATTGCACACAATTTCAGAAGAAAGAAGGTTTGTTGGGCTGAGTAGAGGGAGCTCTCACAGCCCTGCCATTCATTGCAACCCTCTCCTTCATCCAGACACATAAAGGGTGTGTGAGGAGGAGGGGGAGGAAAGGAGGGGCCACTATTTGTCTTCACAGCCACAGAAAAAGTTCCAGCAGAATCGGGATGTGTTTCCGACCTCATGAGCTGTCCGGGTTCTGCTCCCAGAGCCTCATCCAACTTCACAGCGTGAGAATCCAGCGGAGATAGCGCTCTCCTCCCCGAGCTGCTGTGCTCGACTCATTGGAGGAGACTCTGTTACGGCGTCCAGGCAAAGTCTCTCTGTCAGTGTCTGCCTCTCTTTCTTTCTCTCTCAAGTATGTTTTCAGTCTTTGCGGCGTATTCAAACACACACAAATCCGCACACACCTTCTGCCACTTGGTTTGAGCTAAATAGACAGCACAGAGAGAATGGGAGCACAGGGTCAAGCAATCTATTACAAAATAGTGCACACTGTTTGGTGAGGCAGACTGTGAGAGGAAGTGTGAGATGATCCTGCACTCGCACAATGGCTGCCAACCGAGCCTCCCTCTCACAGCCAGACTTCCCACTGGGTTTATCTTCTTTGGGTGTGCTGCGACTTGACACTGCATGCCACCAACAGGCAAGGGCTAATGAAATTAGAGCTCGCTTAATTACCGTGCAGAGGCCCCTGTCCCCTCTGGTTATCAGCTGAGTGAATGATCAGGGACCCGTTACCCTCGGGTGAGCGAAGAGAGGTGGCCAGCTAGGCTGGGAGGCCCTGCCTTTGAGCACCATCCCGGAGCGTCGGTAAACACGCGGCCCTTTGATTCATTGTCCTCCCTGTGGCAGGGAGAGGGAGGGTACGTGTGTGCAGAGGAGGGTGTCAGGCAAGAATATAATCCCTTTGTGTCCGCCGTCTCCGTAGCTACGGCAGTGATGAAAAACAAAAATTGAATAAACAAAACATATTTCTTTTTCTCCGGGGTGGCAATCCGTCACCGTCTGCTTAATTTACCACCTGTTTGCGCCCCGAGGAATGCTCTGTGCCGGCGGAGTGCACAACTGTGTTTAAACAGAGGGCCCCTTCCCGTGACCCCCGGGGGCCTGCATCACCACTCACACATGGGGGTTGTGCCCCTCAAAGAACAGAAAAGAGACTCAAAAACCCCACAAAAGCAAGGCGACAGGCCTGAGAAATGAATTAGAGCACGGCAAAGGAAATGCATGCTAAGCAATGATGTCTGCCGTAGCGCCTCAGCGCCGCTCCGGCAGAATCATCTGCTTCCAGAGTTTTTAGGAGAAACTTCAGAGACAATCAACAGGAACCACCCGCTTTTTTTTTTTTTTTTGACTGAGCATGACTGATTTATAGTTGCACGGCCTGTCTCAGCTCCAGTGATTAAGATTTAAGTCAAGGGAAATATGAATAATAGCTGCGTTTGGCTCAGTAGCAAAATATCACAAACGGACTGAATTACCGTCTTCCCAGCTGTAAGGGGGGAATCAAATACAGTTGGGCAATTAACAGCTGAATGCAGGTTTAAAGTGCATAATGGGGCGTTTCTGTCAGACTGATGAAGTTTTGCCAATGATTATGTTTATTAAAAGACTGATAGAGATCAACCTAATGGGAAATGATAGGCTCTCAGCAGCTCTGCCTGGGACAAAGTGTTACAGCAACCAGATATTTTCATGAATTTACATGAACTCGCTGCTCAGATCCTGGTCAACAATATCTGAAAACTTACTATTAATACAGAGTTGAATGAAACAAGGTGCACGTATAATTTGAAGTTAGTTTTACTGACTTAACTGAAAGCGTGCATCGTTTCTGGATAATGTGCTGAAACATTTTTTTTCCCCGTCTCGGGTGTTTACAAATGTGGGTCCAGTGATAACAGATAACACTGCGATGATTAGTGTTGCTGAAAATCTGCAGTGCATCCTTTGCCATGTGGATGAATGGAGAGATAGCCAGCATGGGAGTGAAATTAAATAACTGTATACGTTATTCTGTCTGTTTTATCATCCTACCACTGCGTGGCTGTGGACAGATAATGGGCCCGCATCATTAATCATCAAAACATCAAATATCCTGCAGCAAGTTTTAACGCGGTGATAATGATGTTTATATACCTGGCACTGCATTATTAGCAGTGCGTTGCAGCCGCTTCACGTGTTCTGCATATTCGCTGACGGCATAATGCGATTGCTGTGTATTTTGGCCTCTCTTATCAGTTTGCTCTGAAACTGCTGAAAGTTTTGCCAAATGCCTCAGACTAGCCGGGCTGAGCGTCGCATACATATCCGTCCATATTTGTGCGATCTGCTTGTCTTTTACGAGCACTGCTGCATAATTTTAACATTGTTCAGACATCCACGCTGTGATTCTTTTATGAGTGGCTGTATATATGAGGTGTTGCAGGGTGGGAAGACTTTAAAGCAGTATAAACATTTAGGTCCAGTGAATGAGCAATGCTTCCTAAACAGTTCCTAATCTTCATGAGTCTAAGCATTGCTTGCAGTGAGATACGATGAGTCTGGAAACAAGGTTACACTCTAAAAATCCCAAATTAGCACACGTACTGTACAACATAATCAAGTGAAGCTCAGTCACAATCTCAGAAGATCGGCTAGCCCACATCAGAAAGTTACCAAAGGTTTGGACACACTCACCCACTGAGTGTGTCCAAACTTTTGACTGGTACTGTATATTTAAGCTGCTTTAGCCTGCCTGCAATTGCTGTGCTTTTGCATGCCGCTTTGCAACCCACCTTAACGCCAGCTCCACCTGTCATGCCGTGTCTGAATTAATCAGTGCTGTTGCTTGTTTTGTCGTGCTGCTGCCCTCCCTCCTCCTGCTTTTAAAATATCTGTGTCAAGGGTGGTAACAGATCCATACTGCCAAATATGAATTACTGCACACTGACATAATAATCTTCCTTTAACTATAATGATTGATTGAATGATTAAATTTCCAGTTCTTGACCAAAGTCATATATTGCAAGCCAAGCTCAACTCGAGCCAGACTTTCTTTGTATTAGCTCCACAAAACCTAAAACCCCACTAAGAGAAAATCATGATGGTGGTAATGAAGTTTCTTTGCTAACTCAGATGTTCCCCTGTCACGCTTTGCACGTGCTCACATAAAGTGGGACTGCCGGCTACTTCAGTCAAAAGGAACAGCTCACGGAGAGCTATAAAAAATTTAATTATTATTGTTTTGGCCAAGAAAAAAAAACATAGTAGGTGCTGCAAAAAACCAAGACCAGATCAAAGTCAAATTCATATTACTGACTGCACATTCTCTCTGAAAAGTTCACAATATAAAGTTCTTAACACATCATCATACTTCTGCAAACCTATTAATCTTTCTTCATAAATAACACAAAAAAATTATAATCCTGACAATAATGTGAATTTTCAAATTCGGGCTGGATGTCTTTGCCTTTGGACAGAACCTGTCTAACTGCTTCCTAACTACATGTGGTCTGAGTCTTTTTATCTGTTTGCCAAATAGAAAATAAGCATATTGTGCAAAAATGTTGACCAGTACCTTTTAAACTTGGACGGTGCTCGTTCCGTTCCCATTTGCATTTTCAAAAACTTCCTCTTTTCTCAAGCAAACACACTCTTTCACACAAACATCTGGTATGAAGTCAGGCTGAGTGTGGTGACTGGCCAACATTTTTATATCTCTATTGCCATGCAACTGCACAAACAACGCTAATTGGCGATTTAATCGAGGTTAAACACCGCGGTGACCCGCGCTAATGATAATTCTGAGGCATACACACGTTCTCTACTGTCTCTATTGTACTCATGAGAGATAAGAAAAAGAAACATGTCGCCAGTGCGATGCCTGTATGATGTGATCAGATCAGCTGAATCAGCATAACAAACGAGCAATTACAAGTGACAGAATGTTGGCTGGCTTTCACACATCTTGAAAAGCTTAATTTCCCCCTGCCCTCACTTGAAAGTGATTCATTCAGGAGAACAGTTCTTATAAATCTTTCCTTTTTCAGGGGTCAAACATGTTAGCCTACGTGCGCGGAAACTCATATCAGAGAGAGTGGAGATGTTTTTAGATTAGTGGACATGTCCTGAGGCTGTTTAAGTAAGCCAGCAATAAAACTCAGCTACACAGTGTGGATTGGCCTTGCGCTGGATCGGATTAATTGACACATTTGACCTCGTGACTGCTGGCTGACATCGGGCGGTGCATAGTCCTGTGTACTGGACTCACTCACCGTAGTCTTTTTTGCAGTATTTCTTCATCGTGATCTTCATTTTGCCCTTGGAAGCTTTACAGTGAGATTCACAATCTGAGGATGAGAAGAGAGAAGGGGAGGAAGTCTTAAGTTGGAAAATTTTTTAAATGTACATTCAAAATGTGTGAGTTTCATCAGACAGCGCCTCAGCTGAATGAACTTTACATGCAGCCCCTTGCGTCACACTCCTCGCGCCTCCCCGGGGTCTTAAAGATGCTTTCAAAGCGCCACTGTGAAACAGATTAACGCTTACACAGATCCTCCTGTGTCTGTCAACACGCTCCTACTATACGCCTCCCATGTTTTTCCATTCCAGCCTGCTCCCTCGTCACTGTCCCGGCATCCCTTGTGTCAGTTCTGCGGGCTACCGAGGTCACTCGTGCACAAAGGAAGGTCACAGAGGGGAATTAACCAGAGACCTACCAAACATTAGCGGGGACCCTTAGCACCCTCTGAGCCACATGAGGCGAGAAAGTGAATACTCTAAAGCTCTCCGGGGCTAAATGGCCAGTGTCCCTCCTGAGAGGAGCAACGACAGAGAAGCTCACAGACTTATGATTAATGTCTCAGCGGCGTCCCCCTTTTACACCACTGTATGTGTACGTGGGTGTGTGCGCCAGAGGGCTTTATCGATGGCCACTCTGTCGCGCTGTCACTGCGCCAGTTACCTTTTGTAATGAGGAAGGTGGTGGTGGGACCAGAGGCCAAACTGAAAATTGAAATCATTTGTTCCCTCCACTTTCCACTGACTGACACAAATTGGAAGCAGACCATCTCCGAGTGTACACTCCCCCCCGCCTCCCACCTCCCACTCTGCCTCTCACAGAGCAATAAGCCTTGTGCTCCTTTCTGGGGGGGTGGGAAAGCTGGGCTGGGCAGTCTGAAGAGAAAGGAGGGGGGCAGTTGAGAGAGAGGGGGGACCTTTCAGCTTGCCTGAATATGGACAAACTTCATTATTTCTTCCAGCCCTCTGTCCAGTCTTCCCCTTTCTTCCCCATTATACTCTGTGTGAATGAGGTTGCCTGGGTAATGATGGAGAAAGAAAAAAACACCCCTCTCCTCCCTCTCCAAAAAAAAAAAAAAAAAAAGAGAGAGAAAAAAAGAGCGGTTTGGGACGTGGGATGAGGATCGAATTCATGTATGTAGAGAAAGCATTTCTGCTGGAATGCCTGGCTGCTTTCTGGGTTGGCGGGAAAAATAAGAAAAGAGGAAATCCCAAAGTAAATGAATCTGACGAGTCCATATCGAGCGTGCCTGATTTCCATGTAAATGAAGTGGTGAAGGGGTGGGGGGGACTCTTTATCTCCTGCAGGCCCCTGGGGGCCTTCATCATACCTCTCTTTGATAGCTGACGTTGCCCATTAGCCCCTTAGCGCAATTGCTGCAGTGGGCCATTACACCCACGGCTCTCATTAAGGTCCAATCTCCCGCTGTGAGGACAAACGCCCCCTTTGTGTATCTCTGCAGCAGTGCCACGTTCTTTCTGCGGGGTCCCCGGGGACTACACTGCTCCTAATTTGGAGGGTGGTGTCTGTTTGGAGTTTCTGACAGGAATCCAAACTCCACACAGCCTCGGCAGTCACTATAGCAGGAAGTGGGACTCACAACAAAGCGCGCTGAAGTCAGTGGCGCCACTCTCGTCAGACACTGATTGATGATCAGAGGTGACTCAGCCTATTTAAACAAACCTGGATCACGGGGGAAACTAATTAATTTCTGACATGTATTTAAGTATTTAAGTTCTCTGTGAATATTTAAGAATAATCATACAAGGACAGGCCCAAAAAGTGCCGTGCATTAAAGGTATGCTGGTGCGGCGCATCATCTAATGCTAGCAGCCCGACATGCTGATTCTTGTCAGAGCACATGAACAATAGGTTCAGGCAGAGCTTCACTGCTGGTACAGCCAGCCTTGATTGAAATACAAACTGGTGCAAATGAAGCATGTAATCAGATTAGGGCTGAAACCCTAGGGAGGCTGCTGGGCAGGCTGGGAATACAGGCAACGAGGCCACAGGGAGCACTGGCAAAATATCTGGAGTTTACATCAGCATCAGTCTGACCTCGCCGACGTGCGTTTAAGTTGAGGAGCGTGGAAAGACGACGTGCGTGTGCTCGAGATGCACTTCTAATTACACGCATGAAGGAACAGTTGGCTTAGTTTAGTTGCACAATGATTTTTAAAAAAAAAAAAAAATCCCACCCACAATGATAAATAACATAGCTGAATTAATACAAATGAATTAAATCATGCACGTGAGCTTGAAAACAGAATGTGTAGTAAAATATAAAAGTAATTCATAAGTTTTTTTAGCTTTAACAACACCCCAGCGTCTGCTTTGTCACTCACCTGTCGGCTCCTCGTAGCTGCTGTAAGTCGCTGTCGGGGATGCAGCTGGGATCTCTGTGACAGAGTAAGGAGTACAGTAAAATGTCAATTCCCTGTCACCATATTGCATATTAGACAGTGATAGTTACATCTATGGGAAAACAAAGGCATTTCTATCAGAAAGTACACTCTGATACGACGCTGACTTTAACACACAGATGTACTGAAAAGAGTTTCCTGTTAATGTCCTGCTTCCCTACTGACTCTGGTATGCTGAAGGTACAGTGAGCCAAGGCTGCTGGTCTTGTTAAACTCAGCGCTGGCAGCGATTTAGATATTTACAAAAATTTAATATCATACCATTAAAAACCAAAAGACATCATCTCAAAACGTTACAAGAAACCAGATCCATTCTACTCTTCAAGAACTGAGTTTCTTCCAACTTTTACACCACATTTGTTACTGCCCCAACAATATTAAAGAAATCCTGTTCCAGCAGGTTCGCAGGTTTAAATTATCTTTGCGAATCCTGGCCAAAGACTCCGATTCTTGCTCCGCAAACACCATGTTCAGTTTCCACTCATGGGCTTGTCAACCCTGGTAATATAGCGGACAATCATTAGCGTGTGCGCGTCCTCCGCGGACATCACTGTTATCTTATCTGTTCATACCAGCCAGTTACTTGATGCTCCTGGCTAAAGCAGCTACTAGTGACCCATCTCTGCTTTTGTGAGGCATTGGTGTTTATTGCCAAGGACCTGGAATCTGCCAGCAGTAGATACAGCCAATAAACATATCAGCCATCAATCCCTTGGATCCATTCCGGGGATTTATTGCGAGTTAACGGCGTTGAAGGCAAACAAGGCCATGTTAGTCAAGCTGTAATCCTCTGTTTATCCAGACTCAGGTTTAAACAGCCAAATATCTATCCAAAGTAATGGAACAAGGATATAAAAATAACTCAAGATGAGAGCGAGCGATGGATTCATGCATAAAAAGGCACGTCCTGTCCTTTTCACGTCCTGTCTGTGAGGCACTTGAGGCAGAACATCTTGGACCTGAGTCTCATCACTTGGACTTAGATGTATAGCAAGTGATCTGGTTAAAGGTGTGCTTGAGCCAGCGTTTAAAGTGGTAGAAGTAGCCCTTACTGATACAGGGAGCTATGGGAGAGCGGCTCTGCTGGTAGCCCTTGGCGCAGCGGTTGCAGGTGATCCCCGTCACGCCGTCCTTGCAGGGGCATTGGCCTGTTGTCTGATTACACGTCTTCCCTGCTGCTCCAACTGGATGGCAATCACATGCTATGGAGGGAATGGAGAAAAACAGAACAAGGGCATCAAGCTAGAGTGTACACAAGTAAACAACTTAGGACCTGAACAAAAGGAAACATGAGCATTTTAGCACAAACCAAACATCAGCTTATAAATGACTGCAGCATTCTTCTGGCCTTTCCTCTGCTGACTCTACATATTCCATACAATAAAAAAGTCATCTTAGCACTAAAACCTAGTAAGAAATCATTCACATTAGAGCAGCCTGTGTTTTGCTTCCAGGCCATCACAGATGGGGAACTGGGCCTTGCACCAGCATAAAACCTCAATCAAATTACACTGCTTCCCTCCACCCATTACGACCATAAGATTCTTCATTAGGTCTGCTTTGGAAGGCACGCAGAAGGGTAAATAACTTGATTAATTGCAGTATTTCACTTTCACCGCACAGCGTGACACCAAATGCCCGGTCCGTGCGTGTTACGGATGCGTCTGTGCGTGAGGGCGGCGGGCTTCTCGAGAGCCGGTTCTGTGCCCTCTGCTTCAGCGTGATCAGACAGGCTTGTGTGCTCTTCAGATTGAGTTTCCAATGTAAAGCCTTTTGGCAAAGAGCTCCTTGCAAATACTGCCTGAATAATGTTTCCCATTAATGGACGAGTGGAACGCACTTCAAAGTCTGTTTAAGCTTTTAGTTGGGAGGATCGCACGTTAAATGTGAGAAATTTGTTCTGTGCGTGTGTGTGTGTGTGTGTGTGTGTGTGTGTGTGTGTGTGTGTGTGTGTGTGTGTGTGTGTGTGTGTGTGT
>JAVDPK010002313.1:68819-87811 GCA_034780415.1 Cichlasoma orientale
CCCCCCCGTCCGGATATCATCTACATCTGATGCTCCATGTTTCATCCTGGATTGCAACTCTGACACTCACTAATCCTCGCCGTCCCTCTTCCCATTGCTCATAGAGCCTCAGAGTGCTTCATGCATCGTGAGGGTTTTTGTGTCTTGACAGTGGCACCCATCTCTTCCTGTGGCCAGCTTATTATTCCAACTGGGTATCCAATGACTGGGCATATGTTTAAGGGCTTGGATCTTATTCCTACAGTTCAGCTGGCTTCTCAGCACCTGTCTTAACTTTTTGCTGTGGCTGGCTACCCCACCCTTTCTGTCCAGATCACCTTCTCTCTCTTGCATGACATCTCAATGTCCTCTCTATAGATCCTGGCGAAGAGCTTGATGTCATACAGGAGGTGGCTGACATCAAGGTCACGCCACTCCTGAATTTATATCCATATCTGCTCTCCGTGATGACAGCTGGCGCAGACAGTGCAACATCCTGGCGTATTCTGCACTCGATGACTTGTGCAATTGCCTTTGAGTTGACCTCTGATGTTGTGTTCCGCAGTTTTATTGAGTTCCTGATGATGTTGTTAGTGCACTATTAACCTTGTACAGTGCCAAGCACGCCGGTATCCATGTGTGGGGCATTGAATCGTTGGCTTTCTTGTAGTCAAGCCGGGCAGTGCTCAGGTTGGTCTGCCTGATATTAAGGCCTTTACACAACGAGCACATTGCGAAAAACAACAGCACAAAATTACACACGGTTCACCTTTGTGCGCCGGCCTGTGAGACTTATTTCACCTCACTTGCAGTGCACTGTCGCCTGGAGTGTCATATCTGAGTTTAAAGCAGTTATTTTTACAGCTGAGCAGAGCGCTCAGCAGAGCAGCGGTTACACTATCACCACAGAGCAACAGTTATTTTCAAGAGATGTGTAATTTTGCTCATGTTGCTGGTTTTACGTAAGGCCTTTATGGTAAGTGCGTGGAGTTTTGAAAGTTTAGCCTGATTACCCAAGGAATAAGAAAAACGAGTGTAATATCACTGTAACAATAATTAGCCTGCACAAAATCTTACTAGAAGCAAGTTTCAGTCTTTCAGCCGCCTGGAAACGATTCTGGGCCGTTATTGTCTGAGGCATTATCCACATTCTGCACACTGTCGATGTTTTTAATCATGACATTAAAAACACTGCTTGACAAATAATGAAAGGAAGTTACTCTAAAAGAACTGGGAGTTGCCAGATTTACAGAAGAAATTATGTGAGCAAAAAAAAAAAAGGAAGTCAGAACATGACTTTGGGACATCCTCTGCATCATTTCACAATCAGTCCATCAGTCGTCTGTTTGCCCTCTCTGGTCACTCCTCTGACTGCAGCAGAAGGTTAGACCCAGAGAGGCTCAGCAGAAAACCAAGAATGGCAGTTTGTGCTGGAAAGATTCTGTGGAGCTTTTTGTTCCTTCTGGCAGGTAAGGTGAAAGTGATATTTTCATCAGTTTTAAATCACTGGAAGAAGCTGATAAGGATACAATCATTTTAACCACATTAGAGATGATATAGCAGGGATCCTCAACTCCAGGCTTCAAAGGCAACTTTTAGATGTGTCTCTGCTTCAACACACCTGAGTCACATATAGAAGTCATTAGCAGGACTCTGGAGAACTTGACTGCATACTGAGGAGGTAATTCAGTCATTTGATTCAGGTGTGTTGGATCAAGGACACATCTAACAGCTGCAGGACAGTGGAGTGGAGGATCCCTGTGCTATAGGAACAAGGAGAAAGGCTTTTAATTGATATTGCAGGTGAATAATAATTTCTGACCTTACTTTTCTCCCTGTCTGTTCTCTGAACTGGTGGCTACAAGTACAGTGTTGTGAAAAAGTATTTGCACCCAAAAAGTTCTGTTTTTGTCTCGTCAGTCCTCAGAATATTTTCCCTAAAGTTTTGGGGATCATCGGGATGTTTGTTGGTAAATGTGAGACGAGTCTTTGTGTTGCTGTTGGTCAGCAGTGGTTTCTCCTTGGAGCTCTCCCATGGAGGCCATTTCTTTCTTCTCGTTAAATCATGAACTCTGACCTTAACTGAGCCAAGTGAGGCCTGCAGTTCTTTAGATGTTGTTCTGGGTTCTTCTCTGACCTCCTGGATGAGTTGTTAATGCTTTTCTCCATGTGTGGATAACGGCTCTCACCGTGGTTCTCTGGGGTCCCAAAGCCTTAGAAATGTCTTTGTAACCCTTTCACGCTGATAGATGTAGCATGATGTGCTGCTTCACTTTGTCAGACAGGTTCTGCTTGTGATCAGTAATTTAAAACCTGCATCTTGTATTTACTCAAGTTATCTTTGTCTAATATAGTTTCTAATAATTTGATCTGAAAAAATTAAGAGTGAGAAATATTCAAAAAAAAAAACAAACGTAAGAAATCAGGAAAGGGGCAAATACTTTTTCATGGAACCTCAAGAAAGTTAAAAAATTTACTCTTATACTTTTTGCACTGTGGTGAAGTAGAAACATCAACTTTTCTTCAATGAAAATTATTTTCATGATTATTAAATTTTACAGTTTCCCTCAAACAGTAAGTTACAGGATCTTCTCTGATTTAAACCACTGAAAATAAAGTGGTGCAAATAACTGAAAATGACCTGCTGTACACCCACCTTCACCTGACAGATTTTACTTCACTAAACAAAACCACACCCACCAGATTTACCGTCCGATCATCCTCCTATAAGACCTTTGAGATGGTCCGTCTCATTCATGCACGACTCAAACAAAACAGTCTCAGAACAATAAGTACAATAATCACTGAGCTCCACCAGGGAATAAAATCTTGCGATGCTAAATAAAACTGAAAAGAAAGCTTAAGAAAAAAATCAAAACACTTCCAGTGACTAAAGTAGCAAAAGTATATTTGTAAAGTAAGATCAATAAATCAAAAGCCAGACTTAAGACGTTTAAGTAAGTTCACTTGAACACAATATTACACAATATCACAAACTCTTCATGTCAAAATCCTAATTTGAAAGGTGACTAATAATTAAAGCTTTCAGGAAAATGTAGTGGAGTAAAAATAAAAATATTTAAATTTGTAATATTGTGGTGTAGAAGTATAATTTCATATCACAGGCTGTACAGCCTCAACTCCTGTCCTCACCTCCTGGATGGATGGATGGATGGATGGATGGATGGATGGAGTGTGCGACAGTAGATAGACGAGGAGAAAAACACATTCCATTTCCTGTACCTACCTGTTGTTAATATTCCAGGAGGGGTGAAGCAAAGCCGTGAAAGTTCATGGTTTGAAAATCCTTCCACCCCAGTCAGCTCCAATCACCAATCACCTCATGCAGTCCTTTCCAAATTACTGCAGCCACTAGATGGCACTATCACTTGAGCTTGACCTTAACAGTAAACTGCACAAAGAACCTCTGCGATTTATTAATGACTGCTTTCCATATTTAAGAGAAGAACTGTCTGTGTTTTCGTGTCAGTTGTTGTGTAACAAAAACACACTTTTAAGCCTGAACTGCAGCAGGTAGGGTGAGTATATGTTGGTAGACTTCAGCTACTGATTCAGCTGGTATGGTCCTTAAGTCAATTTTAACTTCTACACAAACTGTTTCCAGGCGCTGTGGGTCAAACTGTGATCTATCCTTTCACGTCTACCTGTGCTGTCAAAGGATCGACTGTCACCCTCCCCTGCAGCTTCACTCCAGTGAAGTCCTTCAATGAAGGTGGAAGAGAAGTTCCACTAAAGATTGTCAGAGTCCGCTGGTGTCAGAACCATCCACTCTGTCAGGGCACCACCCCGTCTGTGTATGACAGTGAATCAACAAACAAAGACCCTCATTATCAATACCTGGGAGACAAGAAGACAAACTGCACTTTACAGATCAGAGATGTTCAGGAGAGAGACAACACAACCTTTCGCTTCAGGATGGAGGTCAATTATACTGCAGGACATTTTACTAACCCTACAGGAGTGACTGTCAGAGTTGTTGGTGAGAACAAAATCTCCTGATTCTGACACAAATATTAATCATTAATATAAATGAATGTTAGGAAAAACTAATGCACACTTTGATTTTAGATGGGAGCCGAATGAGAATAATCAGCTCCAGCAATGATAAAAAGTTCAGAGGAAATGAAACCATCACACTGCTCTGCACTTCACTCTGCACTTTCCACCAGCTGGAGGTCACCTGGTTCAGAGATGGCCACGCCCTCTCAGAGACTGGCCCCTCCCTCCACCTCAGCCCTCTGACTGCAGAGGATTCTGGGAACTACACCTGTGCTGTGAAGACCAACAACAAGACGCTCTCTGAGTCGTACAGCCTGCAGGTGGAGGCAGAGGCAAAGCAGAGAGAGGAAAAAGGTTAGTTTAGTTTTTATCTGGTTAAATTTCCAGAAGCTTCTTTTTTTCCCTTTTTTCAGCCAAATTGAAAATACACCCACTCTGCAGCAGGTTCTCTAATACCCAACAGAGCCAGTAAAATCACAGGAACACAGTTCCACTTCTTAAGAAATTTCATCAAAAATAAAACATGTTAACATAATAATTTTTAACTTTTTAAAAATAATTACATTCAAAGTCCTTCACAGTTTGGATGAAAACACAATGCCAAACATACCTTCTGCATTCGTCCTGCTGTCTGCTGCGCTGGACTGATTGCTGTTACCACACTTAGCAAGCGGTCATTCCCAGGGGTAATGCAAGACTGGATACGCTTAAAGCAGTGAGATTCAAAGTGATTTGATGCTGCTAACGAAGGGGCCGTTGTACTGACTGACCTCCTCAGAGAAGCTGTCACTGCTGAACACAAGAACCTCAGTTTTACCAGGACTGACATGGAGGAAATTCAAAGAGGGCCAATTAGTAACAGCAGTGAAGCTTTCACTGAGCTAGGAGACTCTGCTGAGGTTATTTGGCCTAACAGGAAAATAGGTGTGAAAACAGAATTGGTCCAATGATTGACCCCTGAGGGACCCAGCATAGGACACTCCTGTAAATCACATAAGCAGAAATAATGAGAAATAATGATAGTATGAAAAAAATATGGCTCAGTCACTGAGGTGAATGCAGTGACTGATCACTAATGATAAATCACATGGAAAACCATAAATGGCTAAAATATCAATAAAAAAAAATGCAAAAATAAGTAAAGAAATACAAAAATACTTTTTAAATTTTAAGTTGTATCTAGTTCATTTCTTTATTTCTAGATTTCTTCGTGCATGATTTTTGATTTTTGCAGTTCAGGACTATGACCTGCCTCTGGTAGTTGGTGTGGTGTTTGGTGTCCTGCTGGCTGTGATTGTGCTCATACTCTTCATCTTCATCATCAAAAGGTACAAATCTGACTGCCTGTCGGGTTCCACCTCAGCACGGGCTGGAGCGTGCGTACACACACACACACACACACACACACACACACACACACACATACACACGAGCGTGCGTGCGTGCACGCACACACACTCACACACACGCACACACACACACACGCACACACACACACACACACAGTAAAACACAGAGGTGTTTGGCAGCTGTCGCAGGCTTATCTCCCACACCTCCCTCCCCAAGGCTGAGCCAACACGCAGTTCGCCAGGCTTTGAAGAACCTCTCTCTAACACACACACACACACACACATACAAACACACGCTCCCTCCTCTGCTGCTTTCTTATCCCAGATGTTATCTCCACTTAAGGGAAGTGTGAGGGAAAATGCAACAGGGCCTTTTTCATGAACAGGTAACTGAATGCTCTCAATTTTCTGTCCTAAAAAAAGCCAATGCTGGCATTGGACTTTCATCTTTCCACATACTGTAACACTTCAGCCATCATTTAAAAGTACACAATTACTTTTTAAACAAAACAGCCTTAGACACACACAAAAAAAGCAGCCAATACATCTTAATTTCATCCTTTTGATTTGATGTCAGCTGAGGGAGATAAATGAAGCCAGTGATTTTTTTTTTCTTTCACATGGGAAAAAAAAACTTTCTTCTATGTTTGTGAGAGAGCATCATGAGAATAATAAGTGCTATCTCCTCAGCTGTCCCCAGGCTCTTCTAATGAGCTGTGTTATCTCATCCACACATCCCCACTCTGCTCACACTGTCACTGTAGTGGTTTTCCTGCAGTGACAATAGCTTGAGTGCTGATAATAAGCCATGTGTGGAGCAGCAGGCTCCAAATGCCTCTCAATAAAAATCTGTCACACATTTGCCAAATAACTGAGTTACTGAAAAGCTCAGCCGCATGTAAATCTCAGCCACTGACTCTAATTCCACGACATCCTGCTGTCATCTAATACCTGAGTAAACTGCTGTGAAAGATCTCAATAGGGTGACTACAGCTCATTAGAGAAAAACATTTAGTTAATTGAGTTAAATAAGGTGTTTTATTAGGTCTAAAATGCTGTACGCAATCAGAGAGACACACTGCAGGACTGAGCTGCTTTTATAAGTTTGAAAAGGAATGGTTACTGCAAAACAGCTGCTTGCTTTGATTGGACAGCCAGAGTGGCAATGTGTCTTTTCTGGGTCTGCTTTCATTTGGTTTCAAGGGCCTACTTAGAGCTATGCTATTCCAATCTATTTATGTTCAAGTGCCATCTATCAGGCTTAGTAAGGAAGCGCTCTCGGTGGGTGTGCATATTGGATGAAAATTACGCATCCCACAGCTCGGCGGAGGCGGTTTTTCGCCCCGTCTGCAGGGAAAAATCACACTTCAGAAACAATCAAATGTCTGTGCATGATGATCTCTAATGAAATTTGGCTACGGATGGTTTGAAAACCCACCATCGCAGCAGCAGGAATTCACCAATCCTGTCAACAGGTGTCAGATGTTTAACGGTACGACGTGTATGAGAGCGCTTGTGAGACACGAGGCAGGGCTTTCTGTGTGATCTGGCCTGAAAAGAATGCGCCGCTTCTTCAGAGACGGAGAGGGAAAGAATTCCAGCACAATTGTTGTTTATTTAGGAGCAATTATTCTCTCACTGTGTATAATCCTGTACAGTCGCGGGTATCATGAGCCGGAGACGTGCGCCAAATCAAACAGGGTTCGTGTCTCGTGGCAGCCTGTGATCTGAGGGAAAGACAGCACTTAGGCTGCAGATTACAGAGCCATATTTTCACGACAACAGTTGGTTTATTGATCTGACAAAGAGAGACAAACGCGTGCTTGCTGCGACTGCGTCACGTGTACTCGATTCCAGTGTATAGAGCTTATACAATGCTTGCATAACACCTATGGTGCATATGTGGGTGATATTTCAGAAGAGTTGCAAGAGTTCATTCATATCCATGAAGTGCCTTTGTGCTTTTTGTGTATTATAAAAAGAAAAATAGCGCTTAGATTGTGTCAAATGACAGCCTTAATATTCTTGGGGGGTACAGATGAAAATCACTCTGTAAACTGCACCCCACACTTACACTATAATAATTGAGCTTTCTCCCTCATTTCCACTGCTCTGTCCCAGCAGCAGTGCAGTATCATTTAGTAATAACACACGCAAAAGCAATACTTCAGCTGGCGATCATATGGCGATACATAAAAGCTTTTGTAGGAGGTTCTCCAACGTCAGTTCTGATTCCTAGAAGGAGCCCAAAAATACATTACTGCTCCCCCAGCATTTTATCATTTTAAAAACATGTGCATAACTATTTTACGGCTGCAGCTATAGAGTTACGCCCTTCTTTACAGCTTATTGTTTTGTTCTCGAGCAACTATAAAAATGGATTATAAAATATTTATAATAAAAAGTAGCCTTTTTTAAGCTTTCCAGTGTGATTTTCCTCACATCACATTTTTTTAATCCTATTTTTCACAATTTCACTGCAGAAAGTTTTTTTTCCCCCTCAATTTTTCCTCACACGTTTAATGCTGTATAGGTAAACACTTTGCATGCCCCGTGTGTACAAACAAAAAAACATTACTGTAGAGAGTTGTAGCAGTTGTAGCAGTGTGGTTTTAGTAGATAAGGTCATGCCCTAATCATTTCCTTAAACTAGAAAGCTGTCTCTAGTAATGCAACGAAGAGATTATGCTTTATTCTCTGGCACTAGTCCTTATTAAGGCTCATAAAGACACCACTGAGTCGCTGATCACATCGCGTTGCATGAAATGGATGGCAGAAAAACAAATGATTTCTGCCGTGAAGGTTGCTATTAAATCTTTGTCATAAATACAGTTTTGCAGTTGCCATGGCCCCAGAATGGTGCACTTAGCCTCGTTATTAAAGCCAGCGCTTGTGTCACACAGAATTCGTGGACTTTCTTTCATAAAGCACGTTTGTCTCGGCGATGCAAAAGCATAAAAATGATCCACGATCCGTCACCCTCGGCTGCCTCCAGGCTAACTTCCACCAGACTCATGCCCCCCCCCCCCCACCACCACCACACAATAAATATTTCAATCACACAACACTGCAGCAGCTGTGAGTTTGATAAGGGCAACGACAACAACAAAGGACTTCAGCAACAAGGACTCCAGATGATGAATCCTTTTTACAAGTTTCCGGAGTGCTTTTGATGATTTCAGAAAAATGTAAACAGTGAACGAAAACCAAATGGATCTGCAGTGGGGAGATTTCTATCTCCCACAGAATGGACCGGGTTGACGCAGTGACCTCTGCCCCGTCCCCTTGGTGTTATATAAACAAACAAAGCATCAAAATAAGAAAATTATTTAAAGATTTTGTTTTTCTTTGATCGAGTCGAAAAGGAGATGGCATGAATGAGACAAACAACTGAATCGGAACATGAGGAGCTGGTATTCAAGATGTGGTTTTAATGAGGCACATATTGGAGGTGGGTGGGGGGTTAAAAATGAGAATACTGCGTTCACTTTGCTGCACTTTGTCACTTATGGACTATTTATATTAAAAGGAGAGGGAGAGAGTCCAACTTTGGCTATTCAATATCACACGAAACAGTCATTTCCTTGCAGACAGCTACATTCTTTTAGCAGCTATTAGACGCTGACAGACACTGTGCAAAAGTTTTGAGTCACCCCTCATTTCTTAATTTTTTTCTAGGAACGTGGGAAATAAATGCTGTGATTTATTGAAACATGCTTTTGAACAGTACATGAAGCAGCTGAAGGTCCATCTCTCAGGTCCTGTGTGTTTTCTGTGCTGAGATACGTTTTGGCTAAAAACTCTTTGAGAATCACCCTGTTATTCAAAAAATACAATTTTATTTTATTTTTATTCATCCTTTGAGTTAGGTTCCTTTTTTATGCTTGAATAATTCAAAGGTCAACAAAAAGCATTCCTGTGAAAATGGTCATGTACAAAGAATGGTCTGAAAGTGAGTGAAAAAGCAGCCAATGTCCAAAGAAGAACTTTGAAAGAGCTTCAGAAAGCCTGAAGAACTGTTTCTCATCATCAGTTTAAAAAAATTACAAGAAAGTCTGGCTGCTTGGAAGCAAAATATATATAAAAAAATGAGGGTTGGCTCAAGGCTTTTGCACAGTGCTGTAGCCCAAAACTATCCAGTGCCTCACAATTACAGACCATATACTTTCCCAGGGACAAACTGAAGCAACATGCATTTAACTACAGGATTTCAAAAACAGGATTTACTGCAGTGTTTATCATACAATTACTAGTGTAAGTGGCAAGTGAAGTTTGCAACTGCTTAAAAATGCAGTTCCTTTATTGGTCGCTAGATGGTGGTTAAAAAAAACCTGAAACTAATTTCACCTTTTGTTGCAGAATAAGTTGTGTCTCTAAAGCAGTGCTTGTGCTACACATTAATTATGAATGAAGGGGAAATTTTTTACCAAAAGTCAGTGTAATTTATAAGTTACCAAGTCACAGTAGTTTTAACTCAAGCCACGTTATGTTGTAAGATAAATAGAATCAAGATGATCCAGTGATTCCCTATGAGCAAGATCTCAGCTACAGTGGTAAGGGGGGGGGGGGGACCCCTCCTTTTAAAAGGCGATCTGCTGTGACCAGTTGGGGTGCAGCCAAACTGCAGCTGAGGAGCATAATTTTCAAAGTGGACAAAACAGTTCTTTGGCATATTTGTGGAAACTGTCAGAGCTACAAGCCTCTGACTGGGTATTTATCTTGACGATGTTAGGAGCCCATCACGGCCAAAGTGCAGCTTATTAAACACAAGAAATCATTTTTCCCTTTTTAAACAATCACGTGTTGCATTGGAATCCAAATTCCATCAAAAGGAGCATCTAGTTAACTTAGTTTGGTAAAAAAAAAAAATGGATTCCCACTGTTTTTGGTTCTCACACACACACACTCACTCTTTTGTTTATCCACGTTATACAAAGGAGGGGGTCAAGCCTGTGTTAGCAGTCTCTGTCTCTCGAGTCTCCGGCTGTGGCAACAGCAAAAAACTGCATGGTCAAAACCCAAATATGCCACAGTGTCCCTGCGCTCCCCCCGCTTCTTAACTGTCTGTATGGCCTTTGGAGCTGAATGATCACAAATCATTTTAGTGCCAGCTTACACAGATACTCCATCATTTTATACATTTTAACTCCACTTTGACACGTTTGCCTGACTCGACTGTTCCCACGGACTATCGCGTTCGTTTTGTCCCCTGGCTCCACCACATTGCCCACCCAGGTGGTCAGCCCGCTCAGGCTGATTGGGTATGAGTGCTGTCAGCTGTGTCCTGCTACTGAAGGACCAAATGTGAGAAGCCACCAAGTGTGGTTGCCAGATATGGATAAGCACTGGGAGTCTAGACTTGGGCTCAGGATCTGTTGGAGTTATCAGCCCTCGGGTTAGTTCAGGGGCCAGTGTCCTTCACACACTGAGCATGGATCATCACAAACTGGGCTTGGTTCTACTTATTAGGCATGCATGATGGCAATGCAAAACTATCCGCCTTGGGTTATTTGAATTTTGGCTGAAAACAACTAGCCACATCTTTCACACTTTCATAGAGAGCTAACATTACATCACACATTTTATGGTCTGTGGCAGCAAAGCAAAGCTGACAAGAACCATTACCTCTTTCCACTTAATATGAAGGGCAAAGGCTAACAGAACAGTTTAGCTGCATCTGCCTGCTTGCATGAGGGCAGATGCTATCGGGCTAATGATGCCATCATGGCTAATTTGGCAGTCACACATCTGCCCCATGTGGGCTGTTGCGACAGCTCTGCTACCATAACAGCAGACACAGAAACATAATGAGCCATCACTCAGCTCACCTTTCACCTCTGAGGAGCTGTCAGACAACACAAGGTTGCACTTTGTACCCCGGGACCAGGTAAGAGATGAAAGGTATGAGCTGAGCTGATGAACTGAATTATCCTCACGATGAAAGACTATCTAAAGCCATCGCTCTTTTCCACTTCGCCCAGGCCCGAGCATGTTCCCGTGTCTGTGTGAAAATGTGCTGCATTACTGTGTTTGCTTTCGGCCTCAGTGTAGATATCAATTGATGTTTTGTGTGATGCAACCTGAGTTTTAAAAAAAAACTTATTGCAAGTTTTTTTCCCTGGGATTATGTGAAATAATCCCAGGTATACACATTGAAAGTACATAATTTTTCTGCAATGGCCGATATTGTTATCCTAATTTAAAACTTAAAGGGATAAAGTTGTGCATGCTCTTTTATAGTCTGTAAGCTGCTCCAATCCAAACTGAAGTCTAGATTAAATATATTACGATAAGGAGAGTGTTTTTCACTACATGAACCTTTACCGTGATCGGTTCATCTGTCTTTAAACTGTTCGATCACATCAGAACACCTGTCAGCTCCAATAAAGGGAATTTCTGCAACTAAAGCTGACCTCTGACCTAACAGGAATTCCCCTATGGGTGTTGAGCAAAATAAAGATTTTGGAAGCAAATTTCTACACTACACTGAAGAGAACGTGCCATTGTAAATGTTTCCCATGCAGCTTATGTGTATATTATTTTATATTTCGGAGTTCTAATAAGGTTATCATTATACCACCAACCACTTTGTCTAATAGCAGAGTACCCTGCTGCTGATTATTGGTTGCAAAATGTGTGTAAACTCTCTGCCGACTGCGTCTCTCAGTGTGGGAATAAGTCTTTTCCCTGACTTGCAGGTCCCGTCTCGCCGTGCAGCATGCGCTGATGTCATGGGAGGCGTTCCCCCCTCTTTATGAGCACAGCTCTGTGATCTCTGGTGGAGATCAATTAGTTGAGCAATCAGCCCGCCCCGTGCTTTTGTGTGAGTAACTGCTCGTAAACCGTTTGGTTGCCTGGCGAAGGGGGAATGCACTGCCTCAACATCAACAGCCACCCAAGTCAGTCTGGCCAAAGTAGCGCTCCACTCTCCTTCGCAGTATGGTATATGTCATTGGGTAATGCAGCGTGACAGCAGATCATGCAATTTACCACCAGTCAGTGTAATTTAAGATTAGCTGGTAATAATTTGTGTGGGTCAATTCATGACCTGTTAGAGGTGACTCGAAAAGAATAGTAGTTCCCCGCAGGTTTTAATGATCTGCAGACATTAATCCTGGCTTTACCTGCTTGGCCTCACAGTGTTCTGTGTGTGTGTGTAGCTGTACAATGAAGCATTTCCCATTTTCTCTGCAGTATGCGAGCTCTGTCTGATCTGAGCCATGACCCTTTTTACTTCTAAGGAAAAATCAAGACCTGCAGCAGCCACATTTTGTAATTGTGCAATCAGTAATGACCAGAGTTATTCACTCCCCTTTCTAAACAGCCGCTGCTAGGTGGTGCCAAGGATAACACACCCTCTCTTATGAATAATAATGCATAATGGCCAGTGTATCTCAGCCCATTTATCCTGTTGTTGCAGGGTTGGGAGCAGTCCAGAGGAGGCGGGAGTGGGCGTAGCGCTGGTTCAGTTTGCTGGAACATATGCCGTGTAACTGCAACAATCTCACTTGGAATCTCTGTTGCATGTCACTCGTTTTCTGTCACGCTTTTGTCTTATCTTTTCATACTGTAAGCTTATTATTCAAAGTGCAATATCACGGAAAAATACAGATAAACAAGGGGGGGATACATGCCGACTATTAGTTTTTTCTTTTCTTAGTTTTTCCTCAAATGTCCAGACCTGTTGTCGAGGCCTCTCTCTCACCTGATCCTCCCACCATCGGAGGTCATATGTTTAAATTTAACACTGAGCCAAATCTTGATCGGGTCTGAGGTTTGCTTCCTGGCAGCCCACTGGAGGAAACAAGACTGCGCTTAAAATGACCAATTAAAGCACGAAGCTGATGGATTGGTGACGGAACATCCTGCTGTCACTGCTTTTCAAGACGGCGGGGCGTTCACTGGAGAATACTTCCTTTTTTTATGCATTGTGTGTGTGCGTTTGTGTGTGTGCGCGCGCGCTCGCGTGCAACTGCGTCAGCGATTAAACACGCCCGCTGTGACTGTTGTTGAAATATTCTCCTGAGTAATAATCTCATAAAAGCTTATTAGTTTCTGATAAAACTGTGTGTTTTTGTTTGATGCCTTGTATATTTTCATTTATGAACTGGAGAGCTTCCAAATTGTAGGTGTGGAAACATGCTGACAGGAGTGCTGGTCCTTTCCTTCCTCGAGTTTATGGGAGAGGTGATGAAAAGGTCCTCGGTCATTAAGGTCATTAAGCTTGATAAGCAAATTCTGTTCCCTCCATTCTGTCTCTAAAGGCAGCTTTTATGGTATGTGGATTACATTTATGCAATACAAAGCCCCATCCCTCCTTTCTTAACTGTTCATCCATTACTTTGAGCTAAGAGTAGCTTTAACCTGCTTTCTCTTTACAATTTCCACTTACTATCTGTTTTGTTCTGTTCACTGTCAAGATGATGCCAAACTCCTTCAATAATGTTGAGGTCCAGGCTCTGGGGAGGCCGGTGCAACACTGTGTTTTTCTTCCAGGTATGCTTTTACTGCATTGACAGTGTGGTTGGGATCATTGTCGTGCTGAACAATTAAGCCAATCAAATGCTTTCCAGATTGTATTGCATAGTGGATCAAAATTGGATGGTACTGCATTCCATCAACTTTGACAAGATCTCCAACACCACCGGCACCACTGCAGCCACAAACCATGACAGAGCCTCCACCGTGGCTGCAGGCACTCACTGTTGTTCCTCTCTCCTGACCTCTATCATTGGTACATACTGATGACAATTTGAACTGAAAATTTCATATTTAGATCCTTCACTTCATCAGACCTGTTGCCACTGATTTTCAGTCCAGTTCTTGTGCAATGTGGCATACCTCAGCCTTTTCTCCCTGTTTCCCTTCCTTAAGAATGTATTCTTGACAGCCACCCTTTCAGTGAGGGCCAGATGCATCTCTCAGGTCCTGTGTCAGGTCTTTGCTGGATTTTTCTTCCTATTTCTTCCTATAGACCTTCAGAAAGCCTGGAGAATTGTTGCTCAAGACCACATGACAATATTACAAGAAGGTCTGGCTCCTTGGAAGCAAAATATGACGAAATGAAGGGTGGCTTGAGACTTTTGCACAGTACTGTAGCCCAGAGCATATGGAGTTAAGGTGATTCTTGGATATGCATTTTTAATCTGCATAAACAATCACTGGGGTGTTTCAAAGTGCCTCATAAAAGCACACATTTACACTGTAATTGCTACTAATGTCTGAACATTTACCTGAATTTTCTACATTCAAAGTTATCAGTTTAATTTAAATCCATATCCTCTTGTCTGACAAACCTTTCTTCTCCATCTCATTACCAAGAACTTTAATTCTCAAACTCAGAATTCTCTGTCATTTAAGTTTAGTCACAAAGCTAGCTGGTTGGAAAGTGGCGTGACGTAGGATAGGACTTTTGAGTGGTGCGGCCTTTGTGGCACCAGAAGCTTTGTACTTATTCTGTCCTTTGCCTGGATTACTGTAGCCTATGGTTCTTACTCATTGTGTCTTATGAGCAATTTTGGATTATGGGAATTGTGGTTGAAGTGTTGATACAATAGGGAGACATTTGAAAATCACCCACTTACCCTAACTGTAATGACCGAATTGAGGCTGGCCTGAATAGTTTCCTCCAGCTCACAGCTTGTATTTACAGTAAACCTGACATTGCATGAATGCAACCTAATTGAGCTTGTGGTCAGGAGGGACATTCTCCAGACTAAACCTGTCCTAAACATCTAAACACAGCAAGGCTGCTGCAGGACTCCAGTGTTAGGCTGAGGTCCAAATCACCCCCACAGAGCAAGGAGGTTATTTTAACACTCCGGCACGCGGCAGCACCACTGTGTTCTCCCGTGCTGAGGGAATAAGGGAGGAAGAGGCAGGAAGCCACTAGGCTGTAAATCATAATGCTGAGGTGACAATCCATCGTTTTTGTGGCATGTTTATTGTGCTTTTCTCCACTTTTCCCCAAAGGCCTATTTATAACTGGCCACATTCCCATCTCAGAAATGTCTCTCCTGTGTGTTTTAGATTGCACATTTAACCCTTTGTCCTAGCTATCGAAGATGAAGTTTAAGTGCAAATTGCTTTTCAGTTTTTATTCAGTTCATTTATGGAGTTTTTGCACTCTATACAAGTCAAATAAGGTGTTGTTTAGGTGTGAAGGAAAAATGTTACAACTCCACTACCATCAAATTGTCTTCAGATAGGGGGGGGGGGGGGGATGATGGAAATAATGGTTAATGGTTGCTTTTATGGAAACACTGAGAAGTCACAGGGTTTTTGTTACTGCTGGGTTCATTTTGTCCCAAAGTTTGTCCTGGTTGCTAGGTGGCTTCCAGGAAGTGAGTGAAGAGGAAAAGGCTTGGTGTCTTCCTGAAACACATTCACTGCAGGAAATCTTAGCAGCACGGTTCGGTGACCCTGAACCTTACAGGAGTAATGAGTAAAACAAATGCAGTATGAAGGCCTCAGCTGTCAGTCAAACCCGCATGCTTTATTACTGACTTAACATTTTCTGAAGTACTGTTTAAAGGGACATGCCACGTATTTTACAAATCATGATCAATTACCTACCATAACAACAGACCATAGACTGTATGTGAAAGATGGCCAAGGTGATGTCACCCATTACTTTGCAAAGTCTCTTTTTGAAGACTTGGTTATAGCATTTTTTTATTTGTTTATTTTTGGAGCTGAACTGACAATATTTGGAGAAAAAGATGAAGTGCTAAATTATCAGCTAAAACTAGCACGCGTGGCATCCGCAGACTGCGCAGCTGCTGTAGTTACATTGTACAGACCTGCTAATCAGTAATACAAATAAAGCATTAGAATTTCAGTAACCACAACTGGTGCACATACTTTTGGACACGTCGTTAGCACAATTACCACACAAGTACATCTGATAACAGTTTTCAGATAATTGCATTAAAAGGGATCCAAAAGGCAACATCGTGGGGAAGGTTGATAGGTCCAGTTCTGTGACTTAAATAGATGTGTAAAGATGTAGCGTAGTGTAGCTGATAGCAAGTGGTACCCACCTGTCATTCAAATCAGCCGTGCTCCTAATAATGCAACCTTTAAGCCCTAATACCATTTAAAGCATGTACTTACAGAAAGATTTACCCCCTCTACAGATATCATGAACTGAAAAAATTAGCTATTTTTAATAAATAAATAAATAGAAACCTTGCAGTCGCCTTTGTGACTTCTTTACTGTCTTCTGTTTAGAGAGCAGGAAAAGGTGCAGTAAGAGAGCCCAGGCACCGATCGTTGTGTATCGTGGTGCAATCTAACATCGTCTTTGGGTCCACTGCTCTGAGGTCATTATTTTTCCCAAATGCATGTCTAAGTGGGAAACGAATACGAGGTGTTATCTTTGACTCGCTATCATGAGAAATTGCCTCACTGTCTGTGTAAATAAACTCCATGGCACAGCATGTAGTTGTGTGCATGTTACAGGCCGTTTGGCGTTGCCTGAGTTTAGATCACACAGTCAGTGCCCGAGGTTTTCCTGTGAGCAGAGATGGGAGGAAACCGTCTGCTGTGCGTCTCAGACCAATCGGGAGAGGAAGGAAATCACTTTCTACTGTTTGGCTTGAGCATGTTAAGGAATTGCGAGCCATCTGCCCCACGGTAGCTGTGACGACCTGGACAAGAGATAAGGGGAGGATGGGAACAGTCTACATACCCACTCAGACTGGAAGAGTTACAGCAGACTGGAAGGCAGCTTAATCCTCTGCCTGTGGATGATTCCTTGCTCCCAGGCTGCCAAAGCAGTCTGCCTCAGTCTCACACACACACACACACACACGCACACACACACACACAGAGCAGAGGGAGAGTTCCCGCTGATGAATCCCCAGGTTTTCCCGCCTTTGAGCAGATGTGGAACCCTAGGATATTTATAGTCATTTAGGGAACAATGTCTGGTAGCCAGATAATTTTCCTGTCCTGCATCTATCCTGCTGGATATCCCCTCAAATCCAATAAGTGGTTCCTCATTCTCTCTCAGAGAAGAATTGGTCACTGGGGTACATGAGGGATGGAGCCAGAGCACAGGAGGATGTAGAAATCTATTATGGAGCAACAGAGCCGCTCGGAGACGCCTCCACAGAGGTTGTGTGGAAAAATAAATATGAAACTGGAACCAACAGCCCTATTTCCTCTTTAAGGTAGGCATATTATGTCTACAGTTAGTTTGCAAAGGTGCTGTTAATGAAAAGAGGTGTGAGGCAGTTAGCAGCTGGAATTCCTAATGCTTGGTGAAGGTTTAAACAGCAGTCATGTTTCATTTAAATGATGTTATTGAGATTAGGCACACGTACCACGAGGCCCAAACTAACTAAGATTTCCCATGAAACTGTAGTAAAGACTTAGTATAAGTGTTATTCTAGCAAAGTTCAAGACATTTCATAGATGACCAGATCTGTTAGTCATCTATAGCTGAGCTGGTTGTCAGTTGTTCCCTTTCCAGTAAAAAGAGGTCTGTGTTGACAGAGCAGCAGGAAGGATGGTACCAGCTCAAGGAGCTTAGCGTTTCCTCCACTGTGGAGCTGCTTAATGCTTTTTTTAGGGGAGAGGGGGATGTGGCACTGGGGGTAAGTTGGGTAAGTGACACCAAGGAAGTGTGTTGTGTGTGGTCGTACAAGCGGCGTTGTCACTGAGCTGGCTGTGTCGGGTGGCGGCGCAGCAGGGGAGCTGGCTGGGGGTCTGAAGCTGAGCTGCGGAGCGTGTCACTCCGCTGGCCCATTAATCATTCCCAGCCTGCCCTGCTTCAGCGCCTCAAAGGGGCTCGATGTGCACGCACTAGGTGGTCCCGATGCCACCCTGGAAGCCCCAGTCCGCTCCATGTAGACAGACGATGGACACACAGAGTTGAGCATCACAAACATGTGCATCTATTTCATCTCGGCTACGCGAACAACGAGGCGCCCCGTGAACGAACAAAAATAAACACTCTGAAATGTCTTTGCGTTCAACTTGCTGCACTGACAGTGTCGTCTGCTGTCAAATAAATGTGAGAATGAAAATAATAACAACCAGAATATTATTTAGCATCGAAAAGTGAGTATAATCTGAGTCTAAGTCTGAGTCTGAGTCTCCTTTGAGTAAGAGTATGTCAGTCAGTGAAAATTCCCAAATGTGAAATTTGTGTATTTGCATATAAACAATCTGTCTCTATCGCTGAAACTAAAAACAAGCTATTATAGGATCGTAGTTGTTAATGTGGGAGGATAATAAAGTTAAAGTTAGTTTGACATATATTATTGAAAAAAAAGCTTCTATGATCTGACATATTTGAATGTCCCATTTTTCATGTTTGCTCATTTTATGTGAATTTTCTGAAGTTTGGTTTGACACCTGTCCTGTTGGTTTTATTTTAAAGTGGATGCTTTTATTTTGAAAGAGGAAAGTTGGTGATGTATAAGGAAAAGAAAACTACAAAAGACTCTCCAATCATGGGAAAATATATAAGTTTGGCTGTATTATTGGCTGCAAACAAGACGCTCTGGAAACAGTGGTGGAGAGAAGGATGCTGGACAAACTGTTATCCATCATGCATGGCATCTATCTATCTATCTATCTATCTATCTATCTATCTATCTATCTATCTATCTATCTATCTATCTATCTATCTAT
>JAVDPK010002313.1:98281-111310 GCA_034780415.1 Cichlasoma orientale
TGTGTGTGTGTGTGTGTGTGTGTGTGTGTGTGTGTGTGTGTGTGTGCGTGTGTGCGTGTGTGTGTGTGTGTGTGTAAAACTGGCCGCAAACTCTCACGGAAAGACACATGTTACATAATGTAAAATTATGAAAACTACTGTATGTGGCCACATGAATGGGAATATTGGAAGAGTTCTCACGTGCCTCAATGTAAATATTCAGGTACCACTAGTAAAGGATGAAATGTAGAAGATTTAGTTGGGTAATTTATGTGAAACATAAAAGCATCATCTATTTAAACCACCCCTTATTTCTGGTAACTTCTATTTAAAATGTAACTGATTAAGGTTGCTTTAAAGAAAGGGGAAGCTGATAAATGTTTCACAGTTGCGACACTATTTCTGGTGTCGTTGGAGTCGATGTACGTTGTGACAGCATAAGGTCAAAGAGGAAACGCATCACAAAACAACAACAAGTGAAGCACATCTGCCAATTATCTCAGCTAATTTCTCATCGCTTCAGGTTACTGATACTCAACGCAAAATGAATTTGACCTGCCGAGTCAAGTCAAAGTCTCTTTATTGTTAATGCCACATATGTGCAGGACATACAGAGGACTGAAACCGCGTTACTGTCAGACCCGAGGTGGAACGGTGTAAACGCAAATCTAAATCTGAATTTGCACAGTACAAAAGAATGTAGAAAGTACCAAAATTTAAGAAATAATGCTTTCGTGTTGTTTACTTCAAAATCTCACCCTACCATCTGATTACAGCAGAAATAAAGACTCATCAGAGGAGGCCATGTTTTTCCAATCTTCTGTGCAAACTGTAGCCTCAGTTTCCTGTTCTGAGCTGACAGGAGGGGCACCCGGTGTGGTCTTCTGCTGCTGTAGCCCATCTGCGTTGCGCATTCAGAGATGCTCTTCTGCATACCTTGGAGGTAACATATGGTTATTTGTGTTACTGTTGTCTTCCTATCAGCTCAAAGCAGTCTAGCCATTCTCCTCTGACATCAGAAAGGTATTTTTGCCCAGAGAACTGCTGCTCACTGGTTATTTACTCTTTTTCGGACCATTCTCTGTAAAGCGTAGAGTTTGCAGTTTCTAAAATACTCAGACCATGCCTGTCTGGCACCAACAACTATGCCGTGTTCAAAGCCACTTAAATGACCTTTCTTCCCCATTCTGATGCTCATTTCAAGCTTCAGCGAGTCATCTTGATCATGGTCTACATGCCTAAATGCACTGTGTTGCTGTCATGTTATTGGCTGATTAGATATTTGTATTAACAAACATTTGAACAGATGTTATCTAGTTTTCTGCAATGGGCCGAAAACAAGTAAAGATTATATTAGTAAAAAAAAAAAAAAAAAAAAGAAGTGAGAGATAAGAGAAGAGCTGCAGCTCTTCCCTCGGTTTATTTTCTCTTTATATTACTCACATAAGGCACTAGAGGGAGCTAGAGTCCTGCACGCACAGCCCAGAGGAGAAGCACAAGCCCAGTTCCCTCTTGTCTGCTTGCATTGTATTATGTTAAAAGGTCATTTAGTGGTTTAAAAAAAAATGTTTTTGGGTCCAGTGATGACGTAAATATGCTTCCTAATACAGCTTCAAGCCTGCTGGTTTTCACACTCGAAACAGCAGTTTGCATCTATCGGCGTCATTAGAAACCAGACTGCTCCTTTCATTTACTGGAGATGGAAGATTTTGACATTAAGCTGTTCACAATGCTGTTGTCAACATTTAATAATACATATTTGCACTCAAATTGTGCATCTGTTGCTACTTCATTGCTGCATGTACACTGCTTGCACTCACACAGGCCATTGTTAGAGGTGGTGTCATGCTGTGGATTCTTCAGAAACTCGCACGAAGCTCATCTGATTGATTTCCTGCAAATAAAGGATTAAGAACCCGAGTTTTTCTGGGGATACAGGCATTTGCTCACCATGGTCTAGATCATTAAGACATGATGCTGTGAGCAACTTCACTCAAATGAGGTCTGTCTTATAAAAGACTCCACCTACTGCCTACCTAACAATGTCTCATGTAAACTACTTCAGCATAAAGACTCATCGAGTTCCTGTTTTGCAGCACATGCTCTCTTAGCTGTGCAGTCGGAGGGTCTATTTTTGAAAAGCACCAACACAGGAGGATGTGGTCTCTGTATTGTTTCCCTTCGTTGGCGTTTCTCAGTTGTGGTACATCTGGGATGATTTAGGACACAGATTACCGCATTCATTGGTAAGAGTTATCTCTCTTTGCTCTTTGTCTCTTAATTTATGGCTTTAAAATATTTATGCTTCAGCATGCATGTATATATGTATGCCACACATGTGTGTCAGGTTGGCTGTTGCGTGTATATGACATCTTCTTTTGGAACAAGCGTCTGCCACCCAGCTTACAACTGTTACAACTTACTGCAAACTATAATTCAACCTCTGCAGATTTCCTGTTCCCCTTCTTTTGCTGAAAGCTGATGTAATTGTAATCAGGCTTTCACACCATGAAGTACATTTCATTGGCTTAATGTGCAGTAATCCTATTGTGTCAAGTGAGCCTTGCCCCCCCCCTCCCCCAGCAAACATTGGTAATTTTGCATTGTGGCAGATCAAGATTACGTGGCAGGCCTGAACAATATAGCCCGACAGCATACAATGGATTAACATCTGCTTCCTCAGTAGACAATTGATGGACTTGCGTGCTGCAGCAGGACATGCAAGGTAGCCGCTGCAAACAAACACTTGCAACATAATCTTGTTGGTCATGTGCTGTGTGCACATGTAGTTATTTTGTGCTTTGCAGCTTTGGATTCGAAGCTCATTCTACCATTACAAAGCCACAGCACGGCTACACGTCACTGTCAGTGCCATTAACTATTGCATGTTATGCTTTAACTGCTGTTTTTTTGTATCCTCTATTACAGTAATTTCCAAGTAGAGGATATGTTTCTGTGCGTGCGCTCATGTACACAAACACATTACAATAATTGAAATCATTACCTATAAGGAAATGGGCAAACAGCAAAAATAGAGTAGGCAGCTGAAAGATCTAGTTCAGCTGGTGATGCTGGTGAAAGGTTAGCAGAGTTTATCTGACTGTGGCAGCAGAGCTTGAAAATAAAAGTTCAGCGTCATCACTATGTTGCAATACTGTGCATGCCATGTATTTCACCCCAGGTCTTGTCTAACAGCAACAGTCCAGTTAAAAAAAAAAAAAAAAGCTTCCATCGAGCTCTTTATACTCATGCCCAGCTACATATTTTTATTGCTGCATAATTCACAATTCAAAATAATCATTATTTAGTTTATAACGAGCCTCGGTGCAGCCCCTCAGTTCACCCTCAGCCTAACACAAGCTTGTTGTAACAGCAGGTGGGCGGGGCTTTTGTTCCTGAGATAACCATATAAGGGATATCCATTCTTACTGATATCACACAGAGCCAAGAGGGAAAAAAAGTGTTGGAAAACAAGCGTTTAGATCAGTGTGAAGCCTGAAAGATTTCCACTCACATTACTTCAGCAGGGCGTGCTTAATGTGAGCATCCGCTATCGTGACAGTGTATATAAATTATACAAGAAGCATAATAGGTCCCCTTTAATTTGCACTGCTTGCCTTAGTAGGGCTTTTCCTGTTTTGATTGGCTCAGATGGCCTTATTTCTCCAGATACAGCTTCCTTAGAAAAAGTACCAGGGGAAATATTCCTTCTCATCCATCTCGGGGGGCCTAATTTGAGATTAAGTAAACATTGCAGCAAACACGTCTCAGGAGAGTCCGTTTATGTTGTTATCTCTCCCATCGTGTGGTTTTTGTTGCAACTAAATGTGTAAACGGCCTAACCACAGGCAGGGGTGTAGCAGCAAATTCTGGGCCCTGTACACTCTCACTGTCAGTGGGCCCCTATCCATGCCAGTACACGAGGCATGTGAGCAAAAAAAAAAAAAAAAAAATCATGGCCCCCTCTCCCTACTCGGGCCCTGGGTAGTCAGGTCCACTTTCCCCCCCACTACCACGCCCATGACCACAGGTGCAATGTGATCTGTAGTAAGGAAATTCCAGCAATCCGTTCTTTCGTTACTTTAAAATCACACATTTGCTTGATTCGAGACTAATGAGGCTCAAATAGGAAGTTGTCCTTTTGTAAGAGTCATTTCCAACTTGCTTGTGAGTCATATGAAATCTGGTGTCACCAGCTGATTTTAAGAATGAAAAAGTAGAAGTTGTTGCGGCTGTTTTCCACCAGCTCACCTCCGGTCCACTCACGCAGTCTGTGACTCACTGGCATTAGTAGGAAGTGCCAGTCTGCTGTGTTTTCTGTCCTGCCGTGGACACTTGTTGGACACTTGCTGTCTGCCTGTGAGAGCAGGTCTTACTCTGGACAGGGGGGAAAAAAATGATTATAAAGTGTGGACAACAGTAACAGGAAGCCTGAGCGACTGAAGAGACCAGAAAGCATCAAAGGGTATAATTCTTGCTTTTATTTTTGGAGCTTCCTGTTGGTGAAACTTCTATTTATTCTGTGGATGCCTCGGCAGAAGATGATAGAGACGCTGGGTCAGAGCTCGTGCACTGAGGATCGGATCCATCACGTCCTCGAGCGCTGCCTCAGCGACCTGGGCGTCGACACTCCCGACACACAACTCTGGAAAGGTAGGACTCAAAACTAAAAGCTGCTTTTAATGGTAATACTGTAGAAAAATTATTTCACCCACCTAACAAACCAGTGTTGGGGGGGGGGGGGGTACATGTTAAAACTGTAAAATGATGAAAAACTGTAAAATGATTAAAAAAAAGCCTGGGCCAAATATTCTTTTGAGTAGATTTACACCCTCGCATATCCAACGAATTAGGAACGTACAGAAAAACAAAAATGGGAATTGAAAGTGGTGACACACAGAATGAGCAAGTAACGTGTTATGCAAGATTGCTTTTAAAATATCAAACAAAAAAAGGCCCTTCATTCAAAACAAATGAGGCAGCAAGTGAAAGTGGTGTTATCGTCTTCTTTTTAATGAGCATCTTCCCGGCTATAAGTGGAGCGCCTAAGCTGCTTACTGACTGTCAACAGAACGAAACCTAAAAGGAGAAACACGCAACTCTGTTCAGGTTTGTTGTTTTTGTCTGCCTGAATAGCTGGACTGTGCTTAAACCGCTGGTGTTTGGAGGAACTTGTAAAGAGAGATCCACACAACTTCCTCATTCTCCTGCAGAAAATACTGAGGAAAACAAAGGAGGTGAAACACCAACATCCATTTCTGCACTGTTTATCGCCACAGGAGGAATGGCAGCGGTTTCAATTCAAAGTTGTTCTTCCTCTACAGGTGCTGGCGGAGTGTCAGTATGAACTGGTGGTGCCGCTCGCTCTCTTGTTCTCCTCCACCCTCCTGAAAGTGAGTCTGTATTTACTGATCAGTGCAGAAACAAGAATGATCTCTCGGCTCTTTAGTTGCACTATTAAAAAAAATGTCACTTACTTATCAGCTTTATTCTCTGCCTTTTGCAGGCTCCTTATGTGCCAACAGACTGGGGCGTGCTGCAGGAGGCCTACCTGTTGTTCCATAGTTTCTTGGCCTGGCCCGAGCCGTGCAGCTCTGCCGCTAAACGACTGCTAAATATCATCCAGCAGGAGCTCCGAGCACCAGGTTGCACTGAAACTAATATGCACAGCACTGAAATATGAAAGATATGAGTAAGAATTTGACTCCTGAAATAGGACTGACACTCACAGCTGAACTAGTAACTACTAACTAAATAAGCAAGCGTTTCTTCAATAACAGTGATCATCTGAAGCAAGTTTACTGGAAACAAGAGAAGAAGGACAATTTACTGTTCTCACAGAGACGGTTCTATCCTTTTATCAGAGAAGATTAAAAGGAAGTTAAAAGAAAACCGCTAAAAGATGAAAGGGAAGTCAAAGCTGTTAGTAAATGTTGGTAAATAAAAGTAATGGCAAAATTTTAAAATGGTTAATCAAACTTGACCAAACAAACCTAAACGGTGACAGTTCATGTTATTGTTAAAACTGTATCAAGATCCACTTTTATGTAGTTAATAGAGTTTTAATCCACTTCATATGAACCCACTTAGAGCCTGACTGGAGTCGACATTAAAGGCTAAGTGAGTTCATTTCATGTGGTGACACGCGAAAATGTAGGAACAAGCAGTTTGACTAATTACCCTGTGACCACATGGAGGCAGTGTTTACTGATAAAAAATATATGTGTGTATTCACACTGTACATCCATATATTTAACCTTTCTCTTACTTTTGCTGTAGGGATTTCATTTCAAAGACTGGTGAGGACAGAGCAGGGTATTTCACATGGGATTCACTGCTCTAAAACCATGTAAGTGCATTAGAATTGTCATGATTGCATGATATAAATGTATACATTAAAAATGTCATTTAAATGAGCGAAACATCTGCATATGTGTAAATGTACGTAGAACGGTGCTGTTGGTGAGCCCAGATGATGACGTTCCTCCAGAGGTCGAGTCCGTCTCCGAGCAGCTGAGCGCTTTCCAGCATTCCAGCAGAGACGTCACCGTCACTCTGATCCTGCACAGCTTTCAGGCAGCTCTGGGTACCAAACATGACCTGCAGGAACTCTGCAAAGCCCTGCAGGTGACTCATCATTGGCATTTTTTGTGAATGTGCAATTTCTATTTATTCTTCACTGCTTTTCCCCCCTGAAGCTATCATTTTTTAATGCTCCCTTCAGAGTAAGCAGCCTGAAGAGCTGGAGCAGATCCTGAAGGCACTGACTGAAAGTATGGAGATGGCAGCCTCTGCAGCAGATCTTAAATCAGCTAGAGAGGGTCTCCTCCAAAGCATGGAGAGGCTCAGAGAAAGCCTTGCTGTCCCTGCTCCTGCTGATGACTGCACAGACACTGGTAGGGCAGAGACTATCACACAGAGATAGTTAAACATGTGAACTGCTGCCCTTTTTAACGAATATATATCAAAATGGTTCTTTAATCTCAATATTTCCTCTTCTCCTCAGGGGCTGCTGAGATTTTCATGTTGCCCTTCCCGAAATGCCACAAATGCCTCTGGGAAAATGAAAACTTTGGTAATGAGTTTAGTTTTAGCACATTTCAGAACTAAAGCTCCCTCATCGAGTCTAAAATCAAACCACTTTGTACTCCTGCTGTACAGCCATGTTTTATCCAGCACTAATCCTGCTCTTTGCATCCATGCAGATGTTCTGAAACATATCCTTGGAGTTCAGCATGACATGGATTCACCAGATTGTTTCCATAAAACTGGACTGGACGATGATGACATCAATGACACCAGCCTGGATGAGGAGGATGAACTGGAAGGAAACAGAGAGGATCGTGAGTTTCAAAGCCATCGCATCTCCACCGCATCCTCGTCCTCTAGGGACTCCGGCTACTCTCTCTCCTCCAGCTGGTCGGTGCCGTCTGGCTCATCAGGTGTGGAATCAGGTGAGGAGACAACGCAGGAGGACATAGAGGAACGACAAGGCAGCCAGCCAAAATCTAGAAAGAAACCAAAGAAGAAGTCCAAATCCCTCCTCGGCTTCTCCTTGCTTTTCAAGACCCCTCGCAGTCCAAAGGTTTGCCGCCGTGTCCAGAGCATGGCCTACCACAGCGAAATCAGCAAAGACTTTCAAAAAACTAGATCACAGCTCAAACAGGCTCATCCTCTTCATGCGTCCACTGGTCCCTTAGATCCTCTTTCCCCACAGAAGCATTTGTGCATCCGCAGGAGGCCGATCCTCAGCTGCAGTGAGGAGGATCTGGTGGAAGCGCCTACCCTTGTCAAAGTGGTGGTGTTTGGAGGTGACAGAGAGGCCGGGAGGCTGGCCAGAGCCTACAGTGATCTGCAGCAGAAGGAGAGTAAATGTCCCCAACTCACCAAGGTGTGCAAACTGCAGTTTTACTTTGTTCCCACCAAAAAGAGAGCTGGAAGTCCAGGAGGAGGGCACACGCCGACTGAAGAACGGATAGCAACTTTAACCAAAACCGCTACCTCTGTGGTGAGAACATGTACCGCGCTTGCATCTCAGTTCCTGTCTGTTACCTGCATATGTTCACAGATAGCATGGCACCGCTTTTGAAAAGCACCTTTTAGCAGTTCTTAATACAACTTTTACTTTGCATCTTGGATCAGCTATAAATGAGCACTCTTTGTGCCAGGCTCTGCAAAACACTCTCTTCCTGGTACATTATCAAACTGCTTTCTCTCCTAGACTTAAAGACTTATACATCAAATTTGTAGACTGTACATAAAAGATGGATGTATTGAGTGAAATTTCACTGACTGGTTTGTCAGTTTGAAGGCTTGATCTCAGCTTTTTGGTTTGGTTTTTTTAACCACACTTTACAAAACCATCTTAGTCGCAACCTGAGGACGTTGTCATGGCCACACTTCGAAACATAATCTGCTTTTTATCATCAGCTTTTGTCTAAATGGGACTATATCAATATTGTGCTGTGTTAAATATAACTTCAAGATAGCAACCAAGACCATAAAATCAACAAGTAATGATTTTTGACATCAAGGGAAAAGTGAAGTCACTTTCTCACAGGCTGAGGAGTGGGCCCCCTGCTGGCAGTTAGAACTATTTCACACAATTATCAAACTTTTCCTTGAGCAGTAGTTAACGACTGATTTTGGAATAATAAAATCTGCAGTTTCAGATGTTCATGAGTCATAAAAACATTTCTGGTCATTAAGCAAAAGCACTAGTTGATGAGATATTAGTGCTAAAAATTTAATTAATAACAAAATCCTTCCTTTAAAAAAAACAAATTAAGCATTTGTGTGTTTCTTAAGAGTGTTCTTTTTCACAACCTGGCAATCCAGAATTTTTCTCTTTAGCAGCACATAACTGATACACTCAATGGCCACTTTATTAGGTGCACCTTGCTAGTACTGGGTTCAACCCATTTTGCCTTCAGAACTTAATTCTTATAGAGTTCATAGATTCAACACAGCGCTGGAAACATTTCTCAGTGATTTTGGTCCATATTGACATGACAGCATCGCGCGGTTGCTGCAGATTTGTCAGCTGCACATCCATAATGTGAATCTCCTGTTCTACCACATCCCAAAGGTGCTCTATTGGATTGAGATCTGGTGACTGTGGAGGCCACTTGAGTGCAGTGAACTCACCAGTCAGAGATGCTGTCCTTGGTGCTAAGGATGGCTGTATGAGTTACTGTTGCCTTCATATCAGCTTGAAGCAGTCCGGCTTCAAAAAAGGCATTTTCAGCTGCAGAACTGCTGTTTACTGGGAAATTTTCTCTTTTTTGTGCAGTTCTCTGTAAACCCTAGAGATGGTTGTGTCCCAGCATATCAGCATTTACTGAAATACTCACACTTTCACAGTCACTTAAATCCTCTTTCTTCCTCATTCTGATGCTCAGTTTGAATTTCAGTAGGTCGATTTGAACCTGTCCTACATGCCTGCATTGCTGCCGTGTGATTGGTTGATCAGATAGTAGCATTAATGAGCAGTTGAACAAGTGTACCTAATAAAGTGGCCAGTGAGTGTACAGTATTGACTGTGGCACTCCTAAAGTTGTGATTTACAGTTGGGGTTTTTTTTTCAGTTATAATAACATATAATTTTTTTAAAGTATTATAATATAATAGCCATGTTTTATAGACTTGTTAACAGTTTGGATAATGAAATGTCACTAATTAAACTGAACTGATTCAAATATTAATACCTTGGTTTTTTTTTTGCAGGAGTCAAATGGCCCTGCGCTGGATGACAGTACAACAGATATAGCCCTCATGATGGGTATAATGGATCCCTGGTATGAAAGAAATGTCCTCAGCCTGCTCAGCTTGTCCTCTGACGTGCTCTGTCAGGTATATGTTACACAGCCATCATCACCTTTCAGTGGTTCATTCACTACACGGTGTGAGTCTGTGGAGCAAGAAACACGATGTCAGGACAAAAGAGTAGATGAGGTTTTTCTGATCACTGCAAATTTAAATTCAATGAATTGATGAAGTTGAATTACAGGGAATAAAGAATTCAGTCTTTGATTGATTGATTGATTGATTGATTGATTGTTTGCTTCATGTGAGTCTTTATGCTATATGCTAAATGGCTGGAGATGGTGGTGATGATGTTAATCTATTTACAGTAAATTTATCAGTTTTTGCACGTGAGGAGGATTTTTTGAGAACGCCTCACGTGAGCTGACTCAGTTTTATGGCGACTTTTCAGTGTTTCAACATGAAATTCAAGCTAAAAATATCTGACCTTCTCAGCTCTCATTATTTACACCTTACACCGTGTGCCAGTTTGGCAGAGCTACTTTACTGATCAAGCATCCTTAAGATCACCAAGTACTGTATGCACGTTCTGTCATTATAACAGCAGCATTCTCTGAAATTTAAATGACTCAGGCGGCCTCTAAGGATGACGACGTCTCAAACAGTAACGGCAGCATGGAGCAGCTTCCCCTGCTGGCTGACTTGGTGCTTTATTACTGCAGACATGCAGACCAGCCTGTTCTGGTGCAGCTTTACCAGGTTGAGGTCAGAGGAGCACCGCACGCCTACACACACACACACACACACACGCACGTGTGCAGGACACAATAACCATCAATTAATAATCACCGGCTCATAGAACTGAATATTTCTGTTCCTTCCTCCACACAGCTCACCCTGGTTGGAGGAGAGAGGAGAAGGGAAGTGTTTATTCAGTCTCTGGAGCTCGGACACACCGCTGGAATCAGAGCTGTGAAGGCCATGGGTGAGTCACACTCTGAAAGATGTCATCAGACAGCAGCAACACCATTCAGGCGAACACACACATTCACACTTATTGTCCAATTTGTCTTCTGTGCTTTCTGAAGGTGCTGCCAGCAAAAGGTTTGGAATTGATGAAGAACGAGAGGCTGTCCCTTTAACGCTGAACGCTGCATACAACAAGGTATTGTTGCCACACACTGATTTCCTGCAATGCAAACAGTAAGACATATATTTACGGTGACAGACACACATATTTCTTAAATCTGTGACTCGGCTACAGGTGGCAATTAGTGGGAGGAGCCAGTGGATCCAAACAGAAATAGTCTGCACATCGATTAATCTCCACAAACAGTGCAGGGCACCTCAGGAGCTCGGTGCGTGTGTGATTCCCAGTTCTTTTTTCCCCCTTTTGTCTTACATATTCTTTGTTTTCCTTCAAGTTAAGCAAATCAAATATTGTCTGTCCAGATTCAACAGAGAGCCTGCAGATGACAATGACAGAAGTCCTGAAGAGGCAGTGCTCCAAGTCCAAAAAGGGCTACAAGCAGGTGAAAGTGATATTAAACCTAATCTTGTTCTCGCTTTCCCTTTGAAACATCCAGTCCTCACACTTCTCCTCCCTCTGGCAGCACATCTCAGTGTCAGAAGTGAAGGTGGACAAGCTGCAGGTGGAATGCAGAGATGCCGGGACAACTTTTGCTGTGTGTCTGGATCAGGACAAAAAGAAGTTTATCCAAAGTGTCACCAGGTAACACAAAGCATCATCTCCCACTTTGATGGAAAGAACCCGGTTTGATCAAAAGAGGGAAGCAGAAAGTGTTACTGCACAATAAATAAAAAAAAATACAAAACAAACACGAGGTCAGCAGTTTCCTCTGCTCCTCCAAAAGTGACTTATATCCTCAGGACGCGCTGAGACTCACGCTGTGCTGCTCTGTCTCCCCTGCAGGTGTGAGGTGTCTCTGTGCTGCAAACCAGGAAGCGGTTTGGACTGGAGGACCTACAAGCCACTGCTAGGCCAAGTTCAGCCTCTGCACCCGTCCTACTGCTCCATGCTCTGCCTCCCCATCACCTCCTTCTCTGCCTCATATGCGTGATGCACTCGATGCAACGCTGAAAAAAAGAAAAGCAGCGGAAATCATTATAATGCTGGAATGTTTAAAGCAAAAGAATCAGGACACGGACGCTGCACAGCTGGAGAAAATAAACAGGCTAACAAAAAGAGTGATATTTTTGCAGGTGTGCCCTGTGATTAAGGTTAAGGTGTGCCACACTGTTTATTGAGGAAGTGGACGCGTGCTTTTTGACTGACACAAGGACGCTCACTGTGTTTGGAGGAATGTGGGTGTACCTGTTGGCTTGTTGGGGGGTTCACAGGTTCTTCTCTCAACAGGACCTCTTTTTCCCTTTTGGGGCAGGGGGGGGGGGGGGTTAAAATATATAAGTTATCTGCTGTCAGTAATTTAAAACTGATTACTTGAGTACTACTGTGTACATTTTTGATCCACGACAGTCAATAATAATGTGTAATAAAGTAAGCTATTTATTTTGATGGGTTTTTTTATACCTTCCAGAACATTTTGATTTTATAGGTCACCCAACCAAAATAAAGTCATACTACATTCAGCTCTGTTTGGAGAGCGTTTTATTTCCTCCTGCCTGTTAGTCACGCCCTGTCGAGCATACTTCAGATTGTAATGTGATGATATCGTCATCGTTACATGTGAGTAACAGGAAGCAGCGGGGAATCTTTGGGAGAAAACGTTTTCATAGTTACTCGCAGACACTTGCCCCGACAGAAGCGTTCACGGTGAGTGGTGGAGAAGTGCAGGCTGCACAGAGAGTGATTTATTTGACTGAATGATGAATGTAACAGCGTTTTGTGTAGTGTGATGTATTTATAGCTCGGCCAGTCTTCAGACATCAAAGCAGACAGGGAAGCAAGGTTACCTACTGTTGCACGGTATCAGCTGTTTGTGCTCAGTTCCATTTTTGAACTTTCAGGGACTAATGTAGCCAAGTCAGTGCTGAACATTTCCTCAGAGGAGAGGGTGTTTCAGGGCTTGTTCTGGTCTGAGTCAGCTGTGCTAGAATTAACGCTCCTGAGATTCGGAAGAGCAGAAAAGATGGTCGATCCCACAGGTAAGGAGGTTCATTTCCTCTTAGGCAGCTTGTTTTTTTAGTTAAAGCTGCAGTCTTGGAGTCTGCAGGATTCAAACATTGCCGTGCGTGTGTGTGTGTGTGTGTGTGTGTGTGTGTGTGTGTGTGTGTGTGTGTGTGTGTGTGTGTGTGTGTGTGTGT
>JAVDPK010002313.1:139699-169004 GCA_034780415.1 Cichlasoma orientale
GCTGGATCAGGTGACCCTGAACCATCCCTTAGTTATGCTGCAATAGGCCTAGGCTGCTGGGGGCTTCCCATGATGCAGTGAGTGTTTCTTCTTCAAACCTTCTCTTTTCAGGGGGCACCCAGTCAAAGGGAAATCAGTTTAAAGGCTGGGCCTTAAAGGGATAAGAGCTGCAACAGCATGTTTCACACAGTAAATGAACTGAGAGTACAAGATAAATAAGGGTAAATGAAGATTACTTTGAACTGTAAATCAAGCAAACCCACTCTACCAAACCTAGAATTAAAATATGGTGCTCAAAAGTGTCATAAAAGGTCCTCATTGATATGTCTGTGATGATGCAGATGTGCACATATTTACACAGGTCTTCACCCCATTACAAAACTCTAACTTTTAAACTAGCTTGTTATGAATCCAGTGATGAGTTGTTGACAGTTTTGTTGATATTATTATGACAGCGTGGTTGCCATGTAGTTCATTTTGACTTGCGATTTCTAATCTATGACGTTTTTTTAGTTGATCAGATCATGGCAATAAATACAGGACTGTGCAAAAGTCTTGAGTCACCCCTCATTTCCAGACTTTGTCATTTTTTTTAAAGTAGTCTTCAGCAACAGTTCAGGAAGCCTGAAGAACTGTTCCTGAACACTACCTAAAGAGAGTACAAGAAAACATGCCTGAGACAGTTAAGAATAAGGGGTGGTTCAAGACTGATAATAAAAGATTACCACTTTATTATTCAGGTGTTAATATCCAAAATACATCTAAAATAAGGGCATCAGCTGGTGTTCAGGTATCAGGACACGAGAAATGTGCCTCTGGTGCGTCTAAGAGATAAAGAACATACATTAGATTATGACTATAATACTTTCATTTCTATCTACACTGCCTGCTTTGGTGCCTACACATTATAATAACTGTTATTAATGCAGATACCTACATTGTTCATATATCTACATTGTTATATATTACAGTATTCAGTCATTACATGCATTTGTCTCCATACTTCAGCAGTAGCATAGCAACAGTGGTTTGCTACACTGCAGCACTACTGCACAGACAGGTACACTCGCTGAGTGGTACAAATATGAGACCCGTGCTCAAAGGAAAAGAATTTAACTGCAGTGCAATAATCACAGGCTCCCTGTTTTTCAGAGAATCAAAACGGTCTGTCATGTTAGACAGCAATGATCACACGTCTTAAACGAAGAGAAAAATACTCTCTGTGGTTATCAGCAGGCTGCATGTTGATCTGTTCTGTGATCACCCACGTACTGCCACATACGGTTTGTTTTAATGGGCATCTGCGGGTGTGAATGCTGGAGCGGCAGTAAGAGTAAAAACTAAAACCCCTGTCAGGCTGTGAGTCACTGCGTCTGAGTCACGCACCGTGGTCGTGGTCAAACATAACAAATGACTCCAAGTGGCATTTCTGTGTGGAAACACTCGTTGGCTTCTTGGAAAGCAGAAAACCCACTCTGTATTTTGTTCCTGTGAACCTGTGTGTGACGTTGTGTGTTCAAGAGTTTTTGCTTACTGCAAGCAAAGGTGGAAAAACCTGCTTGTTAAGCTCTTGGTCGTCCCAGTTTGTAGTTTTTCCAGTTTTTCTGTCCGGGAGTATCACCTCACCCCAGGTTTGCTATGTGGTAATTACCAAGTAATTTAGCAAAACACAGCATGCAAGTGTGATGCTGAAGCAATCAATGTTTAAAAACTAGGTATCATTTTCAGGGAAGGACCTCGATCAGCTTCTGAATCAAAGCAAAGCTCTTATAATGTTTGTTGACCACACGCTGCATCGTATTCCCAATCACACTCTGAGTTAAAGCTCAAACTTCCCTCTGAGTTTTGGATCTCTGCATGTGTTTCTCGCTTTGTGGTGTTTAGCATCCAGCCTGAACCTGGTGAGATTTAAAATCAAACAGCACACCCATGTGGCAAAGAACCACCCAAGCATGAACCTCCAGCCTTTCCTGTCCGAGCCTATTGTATCTTACCCACCCAAACTCTTACGAACACGCTTTTCTGCTCAGCTTTTTTCAATATTTCATCCAAATCACATGCTCCTCATCAAAAGATGGACTTCACTCATTTGTCAAATAACTTTGCATGAAAAAACATCCATTATACAGACCAATTTTAGGACCCTCTTAACTGACATTGTGGCATGAGGGGTTAAGATGGTTTTGTCTCCTGCCAGCATGGAGCTATAGAAGTTTTCTCAGGCTCTGCTCCTTTGATCATGAGAACATTTTTTAATCTCCATGATCCCCAGCTTTGAAAGTGCAGTAGCAGTCATGAGATCAGAGGTCATTCATGAGATTCAGTAGATCAGCTTCTCAATCCAAATCTTGTTTGTGGTCCTGCAGGAAAATATGACATAAGAATATTTTTCTCCCTTCGAGGGATGATTCCTAAAAGTCAACACACCAAAAGCACATATAAAGTATGTGTGACATAAATCTTGCTGAAACACAGCTGAGATATTAAAGTCCAGGGGGATTATAAAGAAATTATTAACGATATGAATAAGTGGCACATGCACCTAAAAGCAGATCGCTTCCCCAAACACTCTGACCCCCCATCTGTGGAAGCAGACAAACACAGAAAGGTCCAGGAGAGCAAATCATGCCTACATGCGCAATGTTCAAATCTGAGAATAATTATTTTGCAAAAATATAAAATGTCAGATATTCCACTATATGTTAAATCATCATTTACTGCCTGTTTTCACTTACACAAAGACGTTTACGCTCTAAACTAATGCAGAAAGGTGCGAATCGGTGCGTAAAAATTAACGGAGCGGCTGAAACGCAAAATCTTAAAGAGGAAAGCCTTCTCCAATCTTCCTCCACCCAACGCTCAGACAAAATCTGTGCTCTGCCTCTCACATCCATATGTATTATTTTTATTATTATAGTATTATTATTAGGGTCGCAGCAGTGTGTGCAGCAGTGAAGAATGCCTGAGTGTGGCGCAGGCACGCTGTACTAACACTGGTCCGCTGACCATCTGATAATTGCGGGCTGCTTTCCCTTTAAAACGCATGACGCAGTTCAACTGGTGCCCCACTTTGTTGTGTGAGCCGCAGCAGTCTCGCAGAGAGAGCGGGTCCGCTTGCTGTCGCATACGGCTCGGCCCGGGGACGTCGGTGCTTCGCTGGGCCCTCGCCGTGCTCATCATGGAGTTTTTAATGGGGAATCCGTTCAGCACGCCCGTGGGACAGCGGATCGGTGAGCGCTTTTATGAGTCCGTGCGTTGCATAGAAAGAAAAACCTCCAGTCAGGCTCAGGCGCCTTTTCCAAGGCGTTACATCTCCAACAGACGCATCCCCGCTGAGCTGCTCTGCGCTCTCTTATTGTCAAGGATTTTATTGGGATAATGCGTTCATGATGCGATTATGTTAGGAAAATAGAAAGCAAGTTAAATTCATTAAGGCTGACAGAAGAACGACGGCTTACGGTTTGATTGACGCCCCTATGAGACAATGACTTGGCAGAGGCGGGAGGAAGACGCTGGGGTGCTTCCATTGATTGGCTGTCGCCGGCTCTGTTTTAACCTGCAAATATAGCTGGGCGGGCCGCAAAGTGACCGACATCCTCCTGACCCAAATCTGCCGCATGTTTGGCTGTAGCCGGTGATAATGATGTGCTTTCACTGACTGATGGAAAACCAGAGATATGTAGATGAGCAGATGTAATTTGAAGCTGCAGTATTACTCTTTACACAAACTGTAATCTTTTACATAGATACAGCCTAGTATACAGTGTATTTAATATTTCCATCTGTTATATAAAAACTTCAGTAGATTAAGTTTTTTTAAATCTGATGAGCGCGTCCAAATTTTAGCTTTCATATCCTTAAATGATTAACCCCCCCCCCCCAAAAAAAGCCATTTACTGTTTGTAAATGGCTTTTTTGGGGGGGCGTGGGAGGTATTACACCTGTAGCTCATAAATAGTCTGGATATATGTCCAGTAAGACCAGTGATGGTTCTAGAGTCTGCTGGGGCCCTGGGCAAAAATTCACAAGGGGCCCCTCCGACCAGCCGTCATCACCTTTAGGTTATAAATAATCTGACACCAATACAGTCATATAAAATGGAGATGAAACATTAGTGTAGAAATGGCAGCAGCCATGTTTATTTTAGTAACAGTGCCCCAGACTAAGCTGGTTATGAAGTGTTAATACTGTAATTACTATCTGCTATGGTCTGTGTCTGTTGCCTTTGGTTTCTTCACTCCCAAAAGGATAACTCCTCTTTATTTTCTTTAAGTGGCTTTTGTTGTTGTCATTAGGTTTGTTTAATCAGAACCACGCTTGCCACTTGCAGTGGTAGTGAGTAGAGTCAGGCGGGAGCCCCTTGAGCATAACTTATGGTCTTTCAAATGCGTCCGTCTGCAGACGCGTTTCAGTTTGGACAGCAAATGGAGAGAGGGGTTTTCACCCACCGCAAACGCGCTCCCGTGCAGTCCTCTGGATGCAGATGACCTGTGCTTCGGTCGAATGCTGATTGGTTGACATGTGGGCCGGCATGGGTGAGGGAGCAACAGCTGAGTTCACCAAGAATGAGAGAAACCTGAAAAAATCATCAAAGATAACAATCATGCAGCGCAAACTGCACAGGCAGTGACTGCAATGGACACTTTTCATTGTTTTAAACACTTAGTTTCACTTCAGCTCTTTGGATGTTATAACTTTGGCTGCCTGACGGACCGACAGCACAAGCAAGAGTAGCCCACAGACTGCTTGTACCATGTATTTTGTACACTGCCTTCATCGACAACAAACACTCTCTGCACCTAGACGGCCAGTTTGTGACTGTCCTCAGACGGCCGTCACGCTACCCCCTGCTCAAGCATAAAACAAGCTTTAGAGAGGTCAGGTCCTCCTGTCACTGACTGGTTGTGAGTGGTCGGAGGTTGTGAAATTGGTACTGCACCAAAAACCTCCTTGGCACAAGGGCAACAAAACTGTATCCTCTTATTAAATATAATAGGAAAACCAGGAGAACTAAGATCGATCCCTGTGGAACACCACCCAATCACAAACCTGACATAGGAACTGATAGAAAGAAAATACTGTGTAGTGAAGTGTTATGTTTAAGGTGAATTTGTGTATACGTTTTGTTCGAGATATGTACAACATGTACTATGCATAATTGTATTTCTAGTAATCACAGTGTAACAATGTGACGTGTTTCTTTCATATTAACCAGCTTCATGTGCTCACCTACATTTCACAGAGCGTGCAACCGGCTCCAGCCTTCCATCGGAAGACTGGGAACTCAACATGGAAATCTGTGACATGATCAACAGCTCAGAGGAAGGGTGTGTGTGCACTTGTTATCTGTTAGCATCAGGAACCAGCTAGTCCTCTTGGGGTCACATGCCACTGAATATTTAAAATGTAATTACAGACCCAAAGACGCAGTCAGAGCCATGAAGAAAAGGGTTGTGGGGAATAAGAACTTCAAGGAGGTTATGCTGGCGCTCACTGTGAGTGTTGACTCTTTTCATGTTCTCATCAGGTGTGCAGAGTTTACAATCAGTAAGGTGTTTCTCTGATCCGCCGTGATTTCAGGTTCTGGAGACCTGCGTGAAGAACTGCGGCTACAGGTTTCACATCCTGGTCACGACACGCGATTTCATAGAAGGAGTTCTGGTGCGGGCAATCATCCCGAGGAACAACCCTCCACAAATCCTACACGACAGAGTGCTCGGCATCATACAGGTGAGGCGTGAGGTGTGGCTGAAAGGAATAAAAGGATCGAGTTGTTGGCAGCCTTGTGTTGTCACATTGATTGACTGTGTGGTAGTAATTTGTGGTTTTCTCTTTTGAAGGCGTGGGCTGATGCATTCCGCAGCTCGCCCGACCTGACGGGCGTGGTGTCGGTGTATGAAGACCTGCGAAGGAAAGGACTTGAGTTCCCCATGACTCAGCTGGAAGGTTACACGCCAGCCCAAGCCCCAAAAAAGGTGGAGACGGGGCAGGGGGAACTTTGTTTTAGTCCTAACAGTTGGGTGTTGCCTCTCATCATCTTTGGTCTCTTTTCTGTCTGGTCGTTTCTCTTCCTTTGCTTATCAGACTTTGCCTGGCAATGGGCCTGCTGTTACTACTCTGCCTGCTGTACGCCTTTCTTCCAAACTGCTCATCCCACCTCAGACCTCTGATCTAAAACTGGCCCTTGAGGGAAACAATGCCTTGACTCCCAGCCAGGTGATGGGACTAGAAAGAAACTTACTCGCATTAAAATTTCACTGCAATCCTGTTAATCACCGGTCTTTTCTATGTTGGTTACAGTGCAGTTGCAAAACTCCTCTTTGTGCCTGTGCTCCTTAATTGAGTTTTTTTGCTTCCAACCCTTATAAAATCAATATTTGCCTTCTTCCCCTGAGTTGCCGTAGCTGTGTTTATTCAGTAAGTGCTGTTGATTTTCCAGGTGAAGAAGCTAAAGGCAGAGCTAGGAGTGGTGCGCAGCAACCTGACTATGATGTCAGATTTGATGAGTCAGCTGGACCCAGTTACGGTAAAACAAGCAGATATGGAGCTGTTGGAGGTAAACAAAAACAAAACGAAGTCACTTTTTAAAAACACGTGACGCATTCTCTGTGATTTTTGTCCCAAGAAAACCATTTCCTTCCATTCATGTTGAGTAACGCTGCCGTACCCTTAACTGATCTCCTACTTTATACGTTTTGTGTTGCATCTGGCCCTTCAACCCCCCCCAACCCCACCCACACATTCTTTGTCTGATTGTGTCATTAGCAGTTATACACAGTATGTAAGGAAATGCAAGACAGGATAGTGAAGATAGTCCCCAGGCTCAGCGAGGAGAAGCTGATCGAAGAGCTACTGGCAACCAACGACGAAATGAACTCCGCCTTCAGTCGCTACCACAGGTACCTGCACCGTCCTGACCATCGTAGCATCTCATTTATTGACAAAATAAGAGGACGGTAATGTTTCAACATCAGGTGTCTCTGCACGTGCTGATTTTGTTCTGTTGTTGGCAGGTTTGAACGGCGGGTAACAGACGGTCAAAACGCAACACAGAAGGTGAAGAGCGTGGCGGTCGCCTTTGAACCGACTGTTATTCTTTGAACTGGTTAAATTGTGCTCTTTCGATCCGTGTCTTGCAGGGCCACACCTACGTCAACCTAACGGACCTTGATTTGAAAACCGACAGCCAATCAGAGGTTGCTTCAGTTACCAATGACAGCTCATTGAGTTTTCCAAAATCGGACAGTTTGTCCAGTCAGATGGCAAAACTTAGTAAGTGTTGTGCTTTGATAGATTTTTACATTGCTTCTATTTTATTGTGGGAAGCTTAGGTTAAAAAAAACAAAAACAACAAATTGTGCAATGAGGCCTAATTTCATGCGCAGTGTGGATACTTTTTATTTGGCTCTTGTAACTTTTTGCTGTTCTGCTTGCAGGTACAAGCGAATCAGATGACACGTTATCACAGAAAATAGATGCGTCGACTCAACAAAGACCAAGGTACAGAAAGACCTCATCGCTGATTTGCCACCTTGATGATGCAAACAGATGTTTGTACAGCGGGGGGGGGGGGGGGTAGTTTGTGGAGTAACTCAGTTCTTGTGAAACAATTCAAATGAACGTTTCTTTTTTAAGACAAACTCCGCATAATGCACACAGCAGGATGGTATAGAAGAACACTTGGCAAATGAACAGCACTGGCATTTATTTAACTTTGTGTAAGCCTCAGTTAGCAGCTTACATGGCAGCTAACCAGGGTATGATTCTTGTGTTTCAGATATGGGAGTGAAGGTGTAGTGGACGGTCTTGCTCAAGCTCAGGACGGCAGTCTACAAAACACTGAACCTGTAAGCAAAGGTTTTGATTTATCAGCTACTATACATGATTTTTTTTTTTTACTGTAAGATGAACGCCAGAAAACTCAGTGATAATTTTTGCTAAATCTGTTTTAAACAGCAAACACAGGTCAAATCCTGAGGTTTTGTGTATTACACAGTAATAAGTGTTGTACGTAATATCTGAGCTACAGGCCTGGGGGGGGGGGGGCACTTTGGTGAACGTGTGTGTCGCTTTGTTTGAGTAACTGTTTTCCTCCTGAATGAACTCTGTCTGTGCGTGAAGGACGGCAGTCCAGCTTCCACCCGCAGCTCCTCACCAAAGTTAGATTGGATGATTAAAAGGGGAATGGTGGGTGTGAGTTTTAAAAACGTGTCCTGGCTTTACACTGATTTCACCTTCATTTCGTACCGTCTGTCTTTTGGTTCTTTTCGCGTGGTTTTGATTTACTTTGCTCCGGATTGAGTCATCTTTTTTTTGGGTTTGGTGGTTCAGTTATTGAAATAAAGCACAAAGGTTTGCATGACCAGTTGTGGAGTCGTCACTGCATGACAGTGTTTGGTTTGCACTCTGTTGATATACTGCATTGTTGTCATGCCTGAAGTCCCCTTCACTGAATGCTGTGTTTAGCGACGTGGTTTTTCTGTGTTGTTGCTGTTGTATTTTTTTTATTTTTTTTTGGTAACTTTGTTATATCTTCATGAAGCTTCATCAGTGGTTCCTGCCCAATCTGTTGCTCTTCTTTCCTTCTCAGATTCCCATCACCCAGTCCAGTGTAATGGATGATATTGAGAAATGGCTTGAATTGGATGACGAGGTCAGTGTGAACTGTGAAAGGATGTTGATTCATTCATTCATTCAAACAGTATTTAAAAGTGAAATGATTAGATGTATCCACACGAGGCTGATTGAGTGAAGTTGAAATTTTGAACACAATTATCCTAAAAGATAATCAAACATACTTCTTTTGTGTTTATGACACAGTATGATGACTTTGAGGACTCGGACGGTGTGACCAGTGAAGGTGAGGATCCAGTTCATTTATGGGGCGCATTCTCTTTATTTGGTTATGTTAAACAGGAATATTTGTGGTGGAATACGCAGCCTTGTGTAGAGCTGATAGACTGTATATAAAACAATGAGCCAGGTCTGAAAGGTGAAGCCGACATGGAGGTGCTGCATTCTTTCGAATGTCCAGCAGGGGGTAGAGTTTGGCTTCAGAATGAAGTCTGAACATTTAGAAATAAGATAAGATAAGGTAGATAAATCTATGGGAATTTAACTCCAATACAGCATGATACTCATTTTGTAACGCGTGGTCTCATTTAGAGTCAAAAAGGATCATAAACTAGGATATGCTTTAGGCCATGGATTTAGATATTTGATTGACAGCTTGCTAAAGTATTAGCATGCGATATCCTTGTTTTTTTCACTCAGATCGAACCCACACTTGTGGCGACAGCTAAAATCATCAGATTCAGGCTTTGCAATGGGATTGCTAACCAGTGGGTGTTGTCATGATGCCTTTAACCATCTTTTACATACAGTCTGTGCTGAAACTGTAAACACAACTTGAGGTTGTGATTATTGTCTAATCAGATTGCTGCTAAATATCTGACCCACTGGTGAAATGCAGACTAGAGGCTTTAATACTGGGTAAATAACTTTCCTTCAGATGTCTGATAACGTGAATCCTGCTTGCCTCTGCAGAGTTTGACAGGTTTTTGGCAGAAAGAGCGAAAGCAGCCGAGCGCCTGCCGTCACTGAGAGCGTCCTCGCAGGACCACTCCGAGTCTTAAGTCTCCATTAAACCTGCCAAAACTAACATTACTCATGAAGCTCCTGCACCACCTGCTGGAAAATGGAGATTTCTTTTTAATGAACGGTTGAATGGCACAAATCGTCGTGGGAAATGACATTGTACATGTGTGCTCTGCTGTTTTGCTGGAGAGCAGATTTGTTTTTAACTTAAATCTAATGTTTGATGAAGGACAGATGTTTTTTCTTGACGTTGTTTGGAGGGTTTATCCATGAGCAAACATTTGCACATTTTTTATGGTCACATTCCTGCTGTTAAAGGAGAATATTGTTACAAACTTGGCAACATAGGTGATGTATTATATTGCTGTTAAATATATATATATTGTTAAAGATGATGATGAGGTACAGAAATGCCCCTGTCAACGTAGCAAACATTTGTAAGAGAAGCTCAGCCATAACCTGCAGTAATAGTTCGAGGCTTCACGTCATTATTGATGGAGGATTATGATGAAAAGTGATGAGTTTTTCACATCCAGCTTGACCCTATGAAGATATTTACTTGAAATTTAACAAGAAGTGATGACGCACTGCTGTCATATTAAACTAAAAGTATTAACTAGAGATTTGTGTGTTCTCATTTTTTCGTTTTTTTGTTTTCAAATGTGTTTATATATTGATTACAAATACGTGTACACTTATGATAAAGCGGCAATAAAAATAGATTTAAAGGGATCCATATTTTAACCATTTTTTTCTGAAGTGAGGCCTATATTCCATCATTTTCATATGTGGCTCCCAAGGCTGACTAAAGTCTTATTGTATCAAAGAAGGAGCATCCACGCTCTTCTAACAGTGCGATGGCTCTCCTGGCTTGAAGAATCGTGAAATCCAGCACTTTAGTTTGCTTCTGGATTTGTGTGAAGTCCTTCAGATACAGTCTGAACACAACGAGTTTAACCTTTAATGAGATGCTGATGGTAAACATATATGATAAATGCTTTATAACATTTCCATAGGCATCTGGGATATTAACAGACATATGGTGAAAACTGACAGGGGCTATACACATCATCACCAGTCACTGAAGTGAATTGTGTATTTATCGCCTACTTTTGCGCCTTTCAGCACGACTCTTTCCAATCAACTTCTTCTTGGATATCATCTTTCCAGGCATTCAGTTTATCCTGTGCTGAGTCTCATCAATAATTTGTATATTATGTAGAAAGGTGGCCCTTCCCCTATTAATCGTCATGAATTGGCTCTTGTAATTTTGATAGTGTTGGAATACAAATGATTGTTAATGAAATGGAACTTTCGACTGTAAATATTTAAAAAAAAAATTGGGGGGGGGGGATTTCTCACATAACTGATCAAAAGTCATCAGCACTCCATCTATATAGAGGTCCCTCAGTTTCTGAATTCCTTTTATACTCCATGATCTAAATCCCCCATCCTTTTTACAAGCCAAACACAAATTTCCTGACTTTTTGTGCTAAGTTTACATATTTAGAGGTAAATCGGGACTTTTATTCAATGTCTAACTCGGCTGGATGTGAGGTTGAGTAAAATAATATGAGACTGATGACAGCTGGGCGCCCATTTAGTTAGTTCACCTCCACCCAGCAGAGTCTAGCTTGCGTATTATTCCAGATGAATTGGCTAACTTTTTTAGTTTGTCATAAAAAGAATTTGGTAGTGGCAAAGGAATTGTTAAGAAATAATACAAATAACACAAAAAATGTTGATAATTTTTTTATATTTATTGATCCTAACACAGACATAGATGGGACAAGGTAGCTGAAGCTGCCTTGTCTGCCAGTGAGGTTTTAGCCTGCTGGAATTATATACAAAGTATTGTAAATATAGGAAATGTGACTAAAATGAGTCAAATGTTGTTGCAGATTGTATTAGTTAGCCTGTACACTACCGAAGTCAGTAAAAACTGTCTGTAATATGATTGGACAAAACAAGCCACCTGCCAGTGGCCCTGCGCTCTGATTGGTTTCCCATGCATACGCCTACCCTTGTTATGTGACGCAACCCCGCCTGCTCTTTACGTTCAGCCTTGCTGTGCCACACTTGATATATTTAATAGCTCACAACTTCACCGTTATGTCTCTCGGAAAAGCTGCCCGGAGTTTGGTGACACCGGTCCGTTGGGTCCTGCGGTGCTCGGCCCCGAGCCGCAGCTACGCCGCAGTCGCTGAAGCCCGGGCGGTGCTGGAACACGAGCTCGAAACGATCCGAGCCGCTGGGACGTGGAAAGCGGAGAGGATCATCACCTCCAAGCAGGGTCCTCAGATCAGTGTGGACGGCAGTCGTGGCAGTGAGTATGAGTAGTTTACAGTTACAGAGGTTTTTATAAGTGAGCGGTAACACCCTACTTGGTGACGGTCCTTAAACGCACCTTCCTAGGTAAGCAGAGATGTGGTTTTTGCTGCTTTTCACTTCTGCCACGCTCTTATCTCACTGTTGAACTTGAAGTCGTGTAAGCCCTGCTACTGATCTGCTTTTGCGCTTCTGAGGCGATTTTCAGGTTCAGAAACTCCACACAATAACAAAAGTATGAGATGCACGTTTAAAGAGCGCACAAGAATGTGTCATCAACAGAAAGCTGTTTGTGCTTTTAAAATGAAAAGTTCGTGGTTTGCCTTGTGAAGGATCTAGCATTTAACTGCACTGCAGCAGTTAATCTCTGCCTTATTTGCTGTTGTTCCAGCAAAGCAGCCGATCAGTGTTTACATTTCAGCATGAAAGCTTGCCAGAGATTCACTCTGCTCATTTATGAATGGGCACAGACTTGAGGTCATGACCCCTCGTGTGCTAAAACGACCGCCAGTGCCACGGTCCTGTGCATTGTTTTCTCTGTCACTCTTTGTTTCTATTGTCTTGCCTGGCTGTAGCTTAAAAACACAAGCAGAACTTCTACTCCAGGCTTTGACTTGCGCTAAGCGTTTATAATGGAACAGTGATTCTTTATTTTTTAAACTTTATCAACCTTTTCTCCATCTGAAAACTCTCTCTTAGATATTTTGAACTTCTGCGCCAACAACTACCTCGGGCTATCCAGTCATCCAGAGGTGGTCCAGGCAGGAATTGATGCTCTGAAGACGCACGGTGCTGGATTGAGCTCTGTCAGATTCATCTGTGGGACGCAGGTACGGTGCTTAATGACTGCGTATATATCACCCTAAAGCCACTAAATTCCATGAGGTCAATTTTGTGTAATGCATTATTTATAGGATCTGCATAAAAAGCTAGAGGAGACGGTCGCCAAGTTTCACCAGAGAGAGGACTGCATCCTCTATGCCAGCTGTTTCGATGCCAACGCTGGACTTTTTGAGGTAGGTCCACATTTACTCAACACAAAGGATTTCCCCGTCACGATCAGTATAATAAAGTATCCTCACAACAGGTGCTGCTGGGCCCAGATGATGCGGTGCTCTCCGACGAGCTAAACCACGCCTCCATCATCGATGGTATTCGCCTGTGTCGAGCAAAGAGGCTGCGCTACAAACACATGGACCTCAGTGACCTGGAAACCAAGCTCAAAGAGGCTCAGGTGTGTGTCTTCTTGTTTTTACTGCAGGAGAGCAAGAAGAGTGGCAGTGTAGATGTTCCATCACTCCTTGTAATGATGAAACTGACTCCAGGTGTGTTTTGTAGACGCAACATTAACTCACAGCTTACTCAGAGGAGTTCATGTAGGTCATTACAGGTTTATGATACATTCATAGTATTAATTAGCCTGTGAAATGAGCTCTGCGCTCCACTGATCGTCCACACTCTCTTTTGTCCTCCTCAGTCGTCTCGTATGCGCCTGGTAGTGACGGATGGGGTCTTCTCTATGGATGGGGACGTGGCTCCCTTGAGAGGGATTTGTGATCTGGCTGAACAGTACGGAGCCATGGTGTTTATAGACGAATGTCACGCCACCGGTTTTCTAGGGCCTCGGGGCAGGTGGGTAAGAAAATAGTTTAACCAAAAAAATCAGTTGTTTTGCAAATTTAAAAAAAATGAATGGTCAGTCTCAATTTTTAAATCGTGTTCACACAAGACATGGCACCGTTAATTGTGAAAGTGGAATGCACTATAACACCATCGTTAATTTCTAAGTTGGAGCGAGAGAAGTTGGATTATTATCAAAATGCTTTTAAACTTTTTGTTGTTTCTTTGTTTCTTTATCCATACCTTTTAAAGTCCTTCTGTGATGATAATTAACTTTTAAATATAATGAAGGAAAAACTGAGAAGCCCTTTTAAAATCTGAAAGTGTCTTTTTCAACACCACCACTAGGTGTCGCCAAAGCCGGGATAACTGAAATTGTCCAGTAACCACATTGGGCGACGTTTAGCTCTCGCTATCATCAAGAGGTGATAAACAAATAATATTACTGCCCTCTTATTTGCAGAGGAACAGATGAACTCCTGGGAGTGATGGACAGAGTTCATATTATTAACTCCACTCTGGGAAAAGCGCTGGGAGGAGCAGCAGGTATTTGAACATAAAGATCTTTTTATAGGGAACAAGTTAGTAAAAAGTTGTAAATTTAAACACACGTAGAATGGAAGCGTTTGTTTAGTGTGGTGCATACAGCTGCCTGATCGATTCACTTTTGAGACTTACTCTGATTTTCACTGTGAGAAATGTGACTGTAACAAACTCGCACAGGGTGTGATGTAGTTGTGTTTTCGCTCAGGTGGCTACACAGTTGGCCCAAAGCCTCTCATTGACCTGCTCAGGCAGCGCTCGCGGCCTTACCTGTTCTCCAACGCCCTCCCCCCTCCGGTGGTGGCCTGCGCCACACGGGCTGTGGAGCTCCTGCTTGCCTCCAATGAGATTGCACAAAGCATGACGGCCAAAACCATGAGGTACGTGTTGTTCTAAGGAAGGGTGGGGCTTTTAGGACTCTTTCACATCATGAACATCAATCAGTTTATCTGTAGGAATATTAATATCTTATATAGAGCATCCTGAACTCAATGATAAGATTTATACTGCTTAGAGGTGGCTTTAGCCACCCCATAAATAGAGGAACTGTTCTTTGTTTGGTTACAGTTTTTGCTATCCGTCTGTGAGTATAACAGTTTTCTCTTTGCTGTCAAATCAGATTCAGGAACAAGATGACGCAAGCCGGCTTCACCATTGCAGGCTCAGCTCACCCCATCTGTCCTGTGATGCTCGGCGATGCACGGCTGGCCACTTTAATGGCTGACGATATGCTGAAGCTTGGTGAGACCACGGACTGTATATTTTAGATGGATTTAGTCATAAATAAATACTGCAGCTTCACTCATCAAAGCTAAACACACACAGAGACTTCTTGGACAAGCTGGAAGTTCAATTAACTGTACAGCCAATTTAATTAAAACCTCAGTACAGTTTGAATTTGGTAATTTAATAAGGGAGTCTATGGGGGTTGACCCACTTTTGGAGACAGCCTCAAGTGGCCGTTCCGCAGTTTTTGGCACTTCCACATTGGAGACATAAAACTCTTGCACCCTAACCCTAAAAAAATGTCACTATCTATGAGGTCCTGGTGTGTCACAGAGAATCTTTAAAACTAGCGAGTGTCCTCCCTCCACAGGAGTGTACGTGATTGGATTCTCCTACCCAGTCGTACCAAAGGGGAAAGCAAGAATCCGCGTTCAGATTTCGGCGGCGCACACGGACGAAGACATCGACCGCTGCGTTGACGCTTTCATCCAGACTGGCAGGAAGCACGGTGTCATCTCCTGAATCGGACAAATGAGCTGGAATCAGAAGGACTCGGGAAACCGCTCGCCATCGCAGGTCACCCGGCCTGTTACTCAAGCTCCATGAATGATGTTGATGGGAATTTTAGTTACATTTGCAGGTCACTGGAGGTGAATGTTATTTTAGAGCTTGCTCAGCTGAATAAAGCACTTTTGCTAAAGCGTTGGTGTTTACATTGGAGCAATTAAGGGCTGTTAATTTCACACTTTCCCCGTGCGTGAAAATTATTCTATTGAATCTGAACAGGCATTTATTCATCCCACAGATGATTCAGGTGATTGTGATAATAACAGTGATACGTTTAGTGATGCTGCTGTGCACAGATTATGAGCATGTGTGATGGTAAACATTAAACTCATCCTTCAAATGACAGTAAAAAAAACGGTGGCTTTGAGTTTTATTTAATAGAGAAGTTCATAATTCTCCTCAACAGTTGAGATGCTAAATGCAAGCTTGGGAAAAATCATACTCAGGTGCTTTCCTCAGCATCGCTTTGCTTGGATTCAAAGCAGTGCTGTGCAGAGTGATACAAACTGTGACAAAAATAGGAGAAGAGGCTGAAGATTGAGAGAATTAGTGGTGCTGCTATTCTCCCATGGTTTGGGTCCGCCTGTATCCTTTAAGCTGTTCTGAGTTGTCTACTTTATCCTAGGATGAAGCATTTCTATCCTGATAGGAGCAGGAATACGCTGCACCCGTGCATGGTTTGCTGAATGGTTTGAATGTTACTGCACCCCCACCCCCCAGTCATCAAAACGCCAAATGATGAAATCTGTTTCAGAAGAATGTGTTTCATCGCTCCATCAGACGCTTAAATCTAAGTCTATTTATGGTGTCCTGGGAGGAAGGTGGTTAGGTTTTCCTTTAATTTGTCATCTGCATAATTTAGCCTTACCTGCATAGCTTTTTGATATCACAACCCAGCCAATCAATAATCATTCTTTCAATAAAGCAAGAGACGTGTAGTTACATTTGAAATGACAGATAGTGGCACATTTGAAACTGGACTGTGCAAGGAATGACATGCAGCAAACAGAGAGTGCGCTCACCTCTTTCAGGTAAATATGTTTAACTGTGACTGCAGATTGCCCCTCTATCCTTTCCTTCTTTGTTGCTGTTGCTCCCCACGCTTCCCTCTCCCCTCCTCCTGTCGTCTTTTTCGCGCCATCAGCGCTCACATGCTCCACCTTTACACTGACGGCCCGCCTCTTCGGAGTCCCTCTGACCAATAGCAATGCACGGTCTCTCCGTTCAGCCAATCGGAGGGCCGGAAATAATGCCACGCAGAAGCGGCTCGCGGGAAACTGAAGGGAAGGAGTTCAGTATTTCCCGCGAAAGAGACGCGGCGAGCAGCTTTGTGTCAGGCAGTGTACGTCCTGTTGCGTTTTTTCTTACCTATAAAGAAAAGTCGGGGTTTTCTTTTTTGCGCTCAGCTTCTTCTCTTTGCGACCTCGTTCAGCATGTCTGGCTTTGACGACCCGGGAGTGTACTACAGCGACAGCTTCGGAGGTGGAGAGGGACCCGGCGTGGACGAAGGCGGACTGAAGCGGATTCAGATCAAGAAGCGGTTCCGTGAGTTCCTCCGCCAGTTCAGAGTGGGGACCGACCGCACCGGCTTCACCTATAAATACCGGTAAGTTACCTGTGATCGCGCCGCGCTGTTGTTTATTATACTGTCGAGTTTTACCGCACAAGAAAGCGTTCAGTATCTGATCTTTATGTGGTAATGTTGCTAATAACACACATATAGGAGCTGTTGAGTTGTGGTAAATGTAGGCCTCATGTAGAGGGAAAATCATGAATATGTGGGCCTCAGAGACTTCTATTGTGATCATCGTTTTAGTGAATCAGGAAATCGTTAACAGTTTGTGACCAATCTGCCATTAATGCTCATTTTAAGGCTTGTCCAGTCTGCAGATGTGCAGCATTTTCACTTGTGCTAAAAGCTTTGTTTGACAATCAAATCAGAGATGAGCTGAAGCGACACTACACCTTGGGGGAGTACTGTGTGGAGGTGGAGATGGAGGATCTTGCCAGCTTTGATGAGGATCTGTCAGACTGCCTTTACAAGCTGCCGACTGAGAACCTGCCTCTGGTGAGTGTGTTAGATCGCAAAACTGTGTCACGGTGGCCGATCCGTTCGATGCTGTCGTCTGAAGTTTTGCTTTCATTCACAGCTGGAGGAAGCTGCGAAGGAGGTAGCCGATGAGGTGACCCGTCCGCGACCTGTTGGGGAGGAAACGGTGCAGGACATTCAGGTCATGCTGAAGAGTGATGCACATCACGCTTCCATCCGCAGCCTCAAGGTACTCGCATGCCTCTTTTTGTCTCGTATCGTAGTTGTTTTTGACAGGTTGATCACACTTCTGTCGTTTCTCTCCCCTGCAGTCTGAGCAGGTGTCTCGTCTGGTGAAGGTGCACGGCATCATCATCTCTGCCACGGCGGTGAAGGCCAAGGCCACCAAGGTGTGTCTGCAGTGTCGCAGCTGTCGCGCCGTCGTCCCCAACATCCCACTGCCTCCGGGCCTGCAGGGTTACGCCCTGCCACGCAAGTGCAACAGGTGAGTATGAGCGACCTGGGTTTCATGTTTCTCAGCTTGACTTCGTCACGCAGAATCACTTTTAAAATGTTCCCTCTCCTCGCAGCGAGACTGCCGGCAGGGTAAAGTGTCCCGTGGACCCTTACTTCATCATCCCAGACCGCTGCGTTTGTGTCGACTTCCAGACGCTGCGCCTGCAGGAGTCTCCGGATGCTGTGCCACACGGAGAGATGCCCCGCCACCTGCAGCTCTACTGCGACAGGTAAGGCTAAATCCAAAAGGAAAACATTACCTGGCACATTTTCATTCTGCTGTGCGGCTTTTTTATTTGGAAAAAATGCTTTCCCCTCAGGTATTTGTGCGACCGCGTGGTCCCAGGCAACAGGGTGACCATCATGGGTATCTACTCCATCAAAAAGATAGCTGCTCCAAAGGCCAAAGGCAAAGAGAAAGGTGTTGGAGTGGGCATTCGTGCATCCTATCTACGAGTCGTTGGTATCCAGGTGGACACAGAGGGCGCAGGTAGAGACTTTTTGCAATCAAACACTGGTTTGATGCACTTCAGTCATGCAAAACAGGCTTTAAATTTTTTTTTTTTTCTCTTGTAGGCCGTGGTGCCACTGGATCTGTCTCTCCACAAGAAGAGGAGGAACTGAGGGCACTGGCTGCCTCTCCCAACATCTACAACTCTCTTGCACAGTCCTTAGCTCCATCCATCTATGGCAGCGATGATCTGAAAAAGGCCATTACCTCTCTGTTGTTTGGAGGTTCAAGAAAGAGGTGAGGCTGTAAACACAATACATAGACCCCCATTTTTTTCCCTGACATATTCAATAATGCTTTCATATCCTGTGTTCTAGGCTGCCTGACGGTCTCACTCGTCGCGGTGACATCAACCTGCTGATGCTGGGTGATCCCGGCACAGCCAAGTCTCAGCTGCTGAAGTTTGTAGAGAGGTGCTCGCCTATTGGGGTAAGATCTCCTGAGTTGATAAGCTTCACTTATAGAAATAATGTGTAAATCCGCCCACCGATCCTGAACCTCGACCCTGTGCCCGTCAGGTCTACACCTCAGGTAAGGGCAGCAGTGCGGCCGGTCTGACTGCCTCTGTGCTGAGGGACCCCAGCACTCGAGGATTCATCATGGAGGGGGGAGCCATGGTGCTGGCCGATGGCGGAGTCGTCTGCATCGACGAGTTTGACAAGGTGAAATAAAGCAGCGCGAGTTGAAAGCTGAGAAGCTGTGTGAAATGCTGCGTTTGTCATATCTCATACCTCACTATTAAAGACAAAACTGTGTTTGTTCCTCAGATGAGAGAGGATGACAGAGTGGCGATCCACGAGGCCATGGAGCAACAGACCATCTCCATCGCTAAGGTATGACCTCTTTATGCATTTAAGGAAAGCAGAATGTCCTCACTGTGCTGAAGGCAAACTAACATGTGGACTCCTCCCAGGCTGGCATCACCACCACGCTGAACTCTCGCTGCTCGGTGCTGGCAGCGGCTAACTCCGTGTACGGCCGCTGGGACGACACGAAGGGGGAAGACAACATTGACTTCATGCCCACCATTCTGTCTCGTTTTGATATGATCTTCATCATCAAAGACCAGCACGACCAGCAGAGAGACATGGTGAGGAGGCTGGCGGTCGCGGCTTTGAACCCTTAGGGGTTCAAAGGGGTTGTAACTGAGTGTAACCGTTGAACGCATGTGCTTGCAGACGCTGGCTCGTCACGTGATGAACGTCCACCTCAGTGCTCAGACACAGACCGAGGGTGTCGAGGGCGAGATTCCACTGGCCACGTTTAAGAAGTACATTGCTTACGCCAGAGCGTAAGTACTCCCGAGTAAATAGATTTGCAGGAAAGCTGTCTGATCAAGCGCACAGTCATGTAATTATTCTTTTGTGTTCCTGAATGCTTGTGTTACAGTAAGTGTGGTCCTCGGCTGTCCGCCGCCGCTGCTGAGAAGCTAAAAAACAGATACGTGGTGATGAGGAGCGGCGCACGCGAGCATGAGAGGGAGATTGACAAAAGGGCCTCCATCCCCATCACTGTCAGGTAGATTTGTTTTAGAAGTCGCACTAGTAGTGAAAATGCATCTTTCATGCCACCTTTGGTACTCGAATGTTCTTGTATCATCATCATCATCATCATCATCATCTTTTTGATGTTTCTGGTTTTCAGGCAGCTGGAGGCGGTCGTGCGTATCGCCGAGTCCCTGGCCAAGATGAAGCTGCAGGCCGTGGCTGGCGAAGAGGAGGTCGATGAGGCCCTGAGGCTCTTCCAGGTTTCCACTCTGGACGCTGCTCTGTCTGGCAGCCTTTCAGGTGTGTGTTGCGTCATATTTTGCATCAAAGTTCTTCTTTGGACATTGACTGCAACAGACAAGGTGGTGTTTTAGGCTGATGTTGATTTGTCAGTGCTGGGAGCTAACTGTTAGACCTCCGCTAAGCACGCCGCTCACCTGAATGCAGTGCAATAAAAACCTCTCTCCAACCATATTTCCTGTCTAGGAGCGGAGGGCTTCACTTCTCAGGAGGACCAGGAAATGATCTCGCGCATCGAGAAGCAGCTGAAGAGACGCTTTGCGATCGGCTCGCAGGTGTCCGAGCACAGCATCGTACAGGACTTCACCAAACAGGTGGGTGTGAGCATGTCACAGTGGGGATAAATCACCTGAACACTGATTTATTCTCCCAGCCAAATGCCTGTGTGGGTATTAACAGAAGTCACATCATGTGTTGTGTTTTCCACTGGGCTGATTAGAGGACACAGTGTTCAGTTCTCTTTTGTCATGCATGTAAAAACAGACCTGAAAAATCAATTCTTGTACACAAGTGAACATCAGCCATCAGGAAACCGTTTGGATCTGAGTCCTGTGTCTGTCCTTTCTACAGAAATATCCAGAGCACGCCATCTACAAAGTCCTCCACCTGATGTTGAGGAGGGGGGAGCTTCAGCACCGTATGCAGAGAAAAGTGCTCTACAGAGTCAAGTAGAGAAAAATGCTCTGAGATAACCCTGATTTTGTTGCTGTAAATAGTTTTGATCTGTTTGTGCTCTTCTGTTTGAAAGTGGAAATGTTGCAATGTCTCATCTCGGCAGTAACGCTCAGTTCATCAGGACGTACGTCAACACGGTGGATAAAGGGTGTCACTGTTAAGGTGGTCGTAGTGCTTTGTATCAAGATAAAGATGTTACTTAATGCCTAAAAATAAATAAAAATAAAGTGTACAAATTCACATTAAAACTTTGAGAGCATTTTTTTTAATTGAAAAGATCATAAAAGCATTTGCAGACACACAGTTATGAAGTATATACAAACAGCAAATTGAGTAAAATCACTGCTTTTGTTTGGATTTGACAGATGATACGAATTTCAGACATGAGTTCCATTTCAGTAAGCGAAACTGAGTAAAGTGCAATATGTGCATGTCACAGACTGTATATAAAAGATGGATGGAGCCATAGTTATGTCACTCACTGGTTAGTGATGCCTCAAAGCTTTGCAAAATGTAATTTACATTCAGCAAGACTTGAAACATTAAGTGGTATCAAAGATAAGTGTAGCTTCTTTAAACCTGCATTCTCACCACCAGGGGGCGACTCCTAGTTACAGAAACCTTTATGACCTCAGTAAATGCTTTCCTGATAATTCTGTGGCCTCGGTCGCTAGTTTCAGATCACATTGAATGGAAAATTAAGCCAATTTTGTAAATCGTGCTCATTCTAAGCCTATGTGATGTCACAATGGCTACATGCATCTTTTCTACTGTTTATGCTTTAAACTGTTAATTGAGACCATAAACTCATCAGGACTTCCTCCTGAAATCATATCCCTGCTCCCCTTTGACCTTTATAAGAATGCTGGATTAAGGAATTTTGGCTTCACTTTTCACACCCAGGAGCTTCAACCATGTTTTTACATACAATCTGTGAGTCATGGCCTGTATAAATGCTGGTAAAGCCTACAAGGCATAGAATCCCACTCCAATAGTGGCCAGTGCCAAGCACAGTCCCATGGTGAAATGCACGATGGATGTCGACCGGAGGACGGCTGCTGGGAATCTGTCATTCTTCTGATTTGTAGTTTCCGTTGCGACACTCAGCATTTTCTGCAAGTCATCAAAAACCTGCGAGAAAACAAGGGTTAAAACCGATCAGCGTGTTTGCCCTGTGTGCTTTAGATTCAGTTCCTCTTTTGGCTGGATTGAGAGTGATGTGTGAAGCAATTCTTGATGCCTTTTTGGGTCACCGCTTGCACAATGACTCCACTGTTTGATCCCTGAGATCGCTCACCTGTATGTTCAGCTCGAAGGCCAGCACGGCCTCCTCCAGCACCGCGGCCTTCTCCTCCTCCGTCAGCTCGATGCTGTTCATCCGGCTCCTGTACAGCTGCTTGAAGCGGTTGGGGCTGCTCACGCCGGGGAAGTGGAAGAACGACAACCCGTCTTTGCTGCTCAGACCGAGAGATTTCTGCGTGATTTTTCCCAGCACTTGTCCCCCTGAGAGATCGCCAAGGTAGCGAGTGTAGGCGTGGGAAACCAGCAGCTCTGGGTTCTCTCTGCCGATCTGAGAACATAGGAAGGGGAAGTGCTGAGCTGGTTCTTGTGCGCTCGGACTTATGAATCATGTCAGAACGCTGAACTCACCTTTCGCAGTCTCTGTCCGTATCTGTGTGTAGCTGCGGGGACGATCACTTTCTTCCTCCACTCTGAGCCCAAAAAATGCTCCAGGTCTCTTTCCAGTGATTCCACACGGGCAAGTTCCTGAGGGAAGTAAATTGGTGCAACAGCTGGATGGGAAGCATTCCTGTCCAACTCCTCTTCTAGAGCCTTGTAGATCTCATAGAGGGAGCACAGCAGGACCTAAAAGACACAAAAAGACCAGGGTTAAAGGGGGGAAAAGAATAGAAAGGGGTTTATTTATCCTGCTATTGTGCAGACTTTACCTTGTACTGAACCAGAGTGATCTGTCCCTTCTGGTAACTCAGCATCAGCTGTGTGTTTTCAGCCCTCACATGGTTGTCCTTAGTGGCAGCTTTAATCTGCTCTGATAAATCACTGAGGACACACGGTAATGACAGAAAAGACACAATCATCAACACATCCTAAAATATCTTTTAAGAGTGAAAGTTTCAGTGATTTAATTCATAAACTGTCATACCTGCCAACTTCTCCTGCATCGTCTTTCCTTGCACTCTTCATTGTGTCCATCTGTTCAAATGGTTTAATTAGTTTAGTATAAATACAAAAAAAATATTAATAAGAGTATGCAGATGTAACACATTTCACTCACATTCACTAAACTGGAGTTGGGTCTTCGATCCTTGGCACTGGCTGCTGTGCGTCCCGTCAGGTGTCGCTTCCTCTGAGCAGTCGGTCCTCAGTGCGTGGCCTCTCGGTTCTCTCCCTCCTCTTTTATAGTCGCGATGCTCGAGCTGCTGAGTCAAATGGGAAGTGTGAGTGCTGAGTCATGTTTCTCAGCCTGCCTCAGCTTCACGTGACGAAGCAGCTGTGGATAGAGTGGCAAAATCAGAAAACATGACGAGGCAGAGCAACAAAAAATTCAGTGCACACTCGGTGGAATCTATTTAAAAAGAGTAGAGAGTAACTTAATGTACAATGTTTCTGTTTTTCATGCTTCTAAATCACTACATTTCAGATTAAGAATCTAGTCCACAGCATTAAGCGTAAGGCTTATACTAACCAATCATGTTTGAGCAGGCTTCGGATACATGTGGGCACAGAGACCTTGAGGGGTGACAAAGAAGGATTTCATTAGTCAAAACGTGATCTCAAAACCTGTGGCTATGATCTAGCAACAATTGGATTTTCTTAGCTTTCTGTTCATCAGTTTAAAATCTACATTCATTAACAGAGACCAGTAGACAGAAAAGGAGGTCTTTAACTAGATGTCATGAGCTCCACGCTGCACCAGGAAGGACCCAGAAAAGCAAGAAGTCTATGGACTCCAAGACTGCTTCGAAATATTAGGATCCCACATCAAAACTAGGTACAACAGTGAGTGTCTGCAGCCATCTGTAAACCACAGTGGAGGCTCTCTCATGGTTTGGGCTGCATTTCAGCCTGTGATGTTGGAGATCTTGTCAAAATTGATGGAATTATGAGCACAGAAAAGTTACATCACATAGTAGAAGAGTCTAAGCTTGCAGTCCAGACAAAAACTAACACTACAACAAGGAAGACCCAGGACTGCTGAGCCTTCAGAATCCAAACCTTACTTACTTACTTAAGATCAGGCACGAATGGAGCAACATTCCTCTCCCAAATGTCCAGCAGTTGGTCGCCTTTATTCTCAGATGCTTATGGATGCTGCACAGTGTCTCTGTCCCAACTTTTTTGAGACGTGTTGTTGCCCTCAAATTCAAAATGACCTTACTTTCCTTAAAATTGTAGTTTAAACATTTGATATGATTCATGAGATTTGCAAATCCATTGTCTTTTGAATTATATTTTACACTTTGTCCCAACTTTTTTTTCTTTTTTTGAATTGTGGTTGTATTTATGCAGGAATTTAACTCTTTACAACTGCAGTAGCTCCAGAACATTAAAATTCACAGTTTAATAATAAAAGCACAGACAATGGCCACAAGAGGCAAACATACTGGACACCTGAGTATCTTCTCATCCACTCTACACACTCTAACGCTACCAGCACTGTGTAGCTCTGTATGACCACTCAAATCCGTATAACAATGAAGAAAAACTAGAAACAATGATAACACATTTTAATGGAAATCCAGTTGTTTTAGTAAGATAAATTATTTTTAGATAAGGAGATAACTTTCAGTTTGAAGGCTATCACAAACAGACAAACTAGTGAACTGCTCGCTAAAAGTTGTTTTATTACTGACACATTTTTAGAAGAGACAAAAAGCTACATCATTATTTTGTAGGGAACTTTAGCGGAAGTGATGTCAGAAGAACTCACTCTCTACCAGTCGAAAATTTGCCGCCAATAGCTACGCAGAAGGAAAAAAACGAAGAAGAAATTATAAATACTTCACTTCGGAGAGCCACTGCCGTCATAGGAAGAGTTTTGCCCTTTTTTAATTTTCTGAAATGGCTTCAGACGACGAAGCAGCGCCTGAACTCCTTGAAAGCGAGGACGAAGGAGAGTCCGGAGCAGAAAGTTTTCTCACGGAGGATGAGCTCGCTTACCAAGAGGGGCTCGATCCAGCGGAAGAGTAAGTAAACTGTATTTACGAGATAATGCTGTTTAAGGGCCGCGGAATAGGTGGAGTATGATGGTGTTTGCAGCCTGTATGTGCATATTAATCAGGTATAGAAACTTATAGACTGTGAGGCAGCCATATGAAATAAGTTCAAATAGAGTAAATAGAGAGAGAGAGTAGAGCCTGCAGTGCAGTGATTGGACGGATATTGCACAGGACATATTTTAGTACTCGGAGATAGTAATAAATGCATAAATGAGGGGTAGAAATTGGGTAAAATGAGAAGAATAGTCACAGCATATGAGTGTGGTATGGCACATGGGGTGCGGCTGGAGTAAATAATAAAAACAAAGTAGTTATATCACAGTTGATGGCAGTAGGTCAGCATGTGTTTAACTGCATATGGTGTTTTAGGTTCAGTGAAATGAAAACGTGTACTACGTGTGTAATTTGCACGTTTGGACTTCGTTTGCTGGCTATTGGTTGCACATTGTGGGGGGTTGGGCTTTAGCCATAGTTTTTGGGTTGGCTGGAGCATGCATTGTTGTGGGGGATGGGGACTAGACATACACCAGGGGCAGGTCTACCAGCTTAAGCCATTCTTATAAGCACATGCTGTGTAAGATGTGAACTACAAAAACACTGGCCAGAGATATATGATCGTAATATTTATTCTTTCTTATAGTTATGATGATCAACAGGAGGGGCAGGAAGAGCCTTGCACCTCTGGTGAAGAAGATGCCAGCAACTCTGCTTATCCCGAAGAAGACAGATCTTCACTTACCATAACAAGAGGTCAGAAAAGAAAAAGATCTCCACAGCCAGCAGTCTCAGCCAAATCCTGGAAAACAGAGAAAGATCCAGACTTTTGTCCAGTGCCTAATAGGTTCATCCCAGCCCGACCCCCCGGACATCAGCTAAATTCAAACAACAAACACACGCCGCTAGACCTCTTCAAACTGTTTTTCAGCAATGATGCCATTTTAACTCTTTGTCAGAACACAAACAAACAAGCAGCCAAAAACATTGCAAAAGGCAAAAAGTGTCTGTGGACTGACCTCGACATCCCAGAGTTCTTAAATTATATTGGACTAACTTTCTTCTTTTCACTGGTGAAACTGGATAACATCTGTGACTACTGGAAAAAGAACACAATTTTCAGCATACCATTTCCGGCTGATGTCATGCCACAGGACAGGTACCAGGCAATATCTTGGAACATCCACGTGAGTGATCCCGAGAAAGATGTTGAGAACGACAGGCAAAAGGGAACGCCACAATACGACCACCTCTTTCAACTGAAGCCCCTAATGGACACCATCAGACATGCCTGCAAAGCTTTTTACCACCCCAGGCAGAACCTTTTGATTGATGAGAGGACCATGGTGAGGAAGAGCCACACTGGATCGATTAAGAAAATGGCAGCAAAGCCAAACAAGTGTGGTTTCAAACTCTTTGTTCTGTCTGACAGCAGCAGCGGCTACGTCTTGGACTTTGCTGTGTACACTGGAAACTCACAGTTCGAATCAGGCGCTGGACTTGCCTACGACTCCGTCATGACCCTGATAAAGTTTGCATACCTGGGCAGTGGTTATAACCTGTTTCTGGACCACTTTTACACCAGTCCAAAACTCTTTAAGGACCTCCTGAGCCTCAATATAGGAGCATGTGGAATATACAGAGACAATAGGAGAGGCTGCCCAACCACACGATCTAATGCTCTGAAGAAAAAGGATCCAAAAGGCACCCTGAGGTGGATCCGTGAAGATCCTGTAGTCTTTGTGAAGTGGAAGGACTCACGTGAGGTCAGTATCTGCTCTACAGTCCACCAGGCATTCTCTGGATACACTGTGGAGAGGAGACTGAAAAATGAGAATGGCAAGCCAACCATCAAATCCATTCCATGCCCAACACCTGTCATGGAATATAATAAATACATGGGAGGTGCTGAGGATTTGTTAGGACAGTTGACACAATACTACTCTGTACACCACAAGACATCATGCTGGTACCGTATACTGTTCTTACACTTCCTGGACATTGCAGCCACCAACAGCTTCCTCCTTCACAAGGAGCTCTGCAGAGAGAAACACGAGGAACCCATGACCCACAGGGCCTTCCTGGAGGAGCTGACTTCCCAGTTGTGTGGTGTAACAGTCGCTGTCCCCCCTACCAAGGGATCGATTGGCCACCTGCCTGTGCCAATCTCCAACCAACCTGATTCAAGCAAGAGAGCCTCATATGGACGCAGGACCTGCGTACAGTGCAGGCTGATGAAGAAGGAATATCAGTCTACCCCCTGGAAGTGTAAGGAGTGCGATGTGGCCCTGTGTCTCATCGCAGACAGAAACTGCTTCGAGGCATGGCACAATTAATGTGTAGATTAAAAAAAATAAAAAGCAAGGACTTCTTTGTCATAAATGTAAATAGTTATTTTTCTGTGTTTCTTAGATTTTTTTTTTATTTACCTGCACAAAAAAGAGAAAAAAAAATCATGTTCTTATTTGTTCTGAAATAAAGTTTTGTGACATTTACTACATGTTTGTTTCTTGGTTTGATGTTCATACAAGAACATATATTTAAACAGCACATCACTACAGCACACATATTCTGTTTCCCAAACGATCCTGAAAACTGAAAGATGCATATAACTAACTGTTTGTTACAGGGTTGTGGGTAATACATGCAATATTGCGGGTGGAGACCAGGCCCACCAAATTTAGGGAAAAAAAGGTGCTGAGAGCAGTTGGAGTACCAGGTGAAGTTTGAGCACTGAAAGAAGCTGTAAAAGATTAAGTGAACCATTGACTAGAGCTCCTGAAGGGGGTGCAGGTGAGCACAGCTAACCACAGCTAACTTAAGTGAAGGATGTTGAAGCACTGGCCTTAGAAACTGCTGGTATAAGTACAGGATCATCCAGTCCCTTTAGATTTCACTGATATTCTCATAGTGCTGTCTCTTTGAAATCATGGTTATAGACAGTAAATTGATTAACCCAGCCACATGTGATTCCTCCATACCACCATCACTGAAACACTGGGTTAGAGAAATGCTAATCTGACAATGCCCAACTCCATATGAAAACATGGATAGGTGATAAAATGTAACCAGGTACATTTACTCAAGTAAATTTGGATATAAATATTGTATCCGACCATTTATCTTAAAGCTTTACTAGATTACATTAGATAAAAGTCTGAATTCTTCTTTATCGTATACTCTATAACAGGGCTATTCAGTTAGCAGCCCGGGGGCCACATCCGGCCCGCGGACCCCCTTTGACTGGCCCACCCCCCCGACTGACCTAACATAAGCCGCAAAAACGCATTTAAATCATATTTGCTGTGAGAGTTTTAAAAATTCCCACCCTTTCTCTTGTACTTGAACGCACCGCTCCAGGTATCGTACAACGCTAGCCCAGAATACTCTCTCCAAATACCACAACCGCGAAAAGATGTCACTGACAGGTCAGAAACGTAAAATTTACAATGAAAAACGCCGTTCAAACCCTGCCTGGACTGATAAATACGTGTTTATTTTGCCCCAAAGACTGAACTCTAAGCCACTGTGCTTGATTTCGAATGTGGAATTTGGAATGTGGAACGACTTTTTGCAACAGTAAAGTCTTTACTGTTGCAAAAAGTTATTCCACATTTTTTTTATTAAACATACGTATTTGTGGTGAATAGATGCCTTGTTAAAAAATATTTTAAAGGTTTGGACCAAATGTTAAAATTTGCAATGCACTTGAATTATTTTGCTCATCAATAAATGATATAGTATAAAGGCTTTATTGTGAATTCCTTTATTTATTTTTATGATTTAGTTCAGGTGGTAGTATATTTAGAGTTAAGTCTCAAGAAATAATATAAGTAGGGGTCTTCGGCGTAGTGGCATCTCAAAATTTTTTAAATCTGGCCCAGAAGAAAAAGTAATTGAATAGACCTGCTCTATAAAGTATTCAGGCACATGTCTCAAACTGTTGAGTAAAGCACATTATATGAAGGAGATCAGAGAACATGGAGGGAGGAACGTTTCCATCCTGGAGCTCTGGTCGTCACAACAGAGCTTTACATTCAAATTCAAACTGATGGAGGAGAGCGAGCAGTTTGGCTGCAGTTCATCTTTGCAGGTAGTGATGGCAAAGCGAGGCTTTCTGAAGCTCTGAACCTTTTTGAACCATTGTGTCAGAAATTGGTTCGCTACTCGA